>APFE030567627.1:0-12856 GCA_000404065.3 Pinus taeda | reverse complement strand
CACTTGATCCGTGGCTTGACACCCGATTGGTCCATGAGTTCTATTTAAAGCGCATGGAGGGTCATTGTTCGGGTAATCTGTCTATGAGAGAAAGCTTATGTAAATTTTCATTCTTTGATTAATAAATTGCCTAAAGTGGCCACGTTGGCTCAGGCCGTGGACTGTTTCCCTCTTTGAGGGTTTTAACCACGTCAAAAATACTGGGGTATTGACTTGAGATATGGTTGTGAGCGGTGTCCTTTTGGTGTTCTTTCTGAGGAACTTACCCAATAAATTCCTACATTGCGCAGTTGGAGGAGCTCGAAGAAGAATGGTTTTTGGATAGATTCCACCAACAGGTACAAAAGGAGCATGAAAAGGCCTGGCATGATCGACATATTAAGTTGCGCACTTTTAAGGTGAATGATTTGGTGTTGTTATATGATAGTAAGTTTGATAAATTCCCAAGGAAACTCAGAATGCATTATTTGGGATTGTATGTTATTAAGGATATCACGAATGATGGAGTGGTGCAATTGGTAAAGTTAAATGGAGAACTCTTCCTAGGAAAAGTAAATGGTAGTCATTTGAAGCGATACACAGGTAGCCCAACCATGTGCCTAGCCAATGGAAGCACAGTCTTAGTGCTCTAGGAAACTGAAAGGAGGCACGGGACTATAAACTACTCTTTCGAGGAGCTGCACTGTCAGGACTGCACGCAGTAGCAAAGTGTCACAGGGTCTGCGACAGCGCGAGGGTAGTTCCACTGCTGCGCAGTTCAGCTGGAAAGTGACCGTTACAGTCACTATTCACGATGTGATTCTTGGTTTGAGACCAAATGGAGCGGGCGATAGGAATTTAAGGCAAACTTTATGTGCTAGATTCTTGAAAATCTGCCGCCAATCAAGCATTAATGGACCGAATGTGGGGGGAATGGTAGAATTCAAATTCAAAAGGCACTATAAATTACAAAGGGCTATCCAGCAAACAACACTTGGAAATTTTAGAAGTGATTTGTTGCACGCCCAGACATTCATGAACACAAACTTGTTCGATCTTTTGAAGGTGAATTCATTGCTTGAGAAATTACCTGAGACATTGAGATAATTGTGGAATATCACTCTGGCAGCACCTGAGGAAGCCATGGATACCAAGGTAATGACCACTGAGGAAGCCGCACAGGCCATGACAGAAGTGGAAGCCCCAGAAAGTGTCGCAATAGTCACAGAAATCCATAAATCACCGTGCATGCTGAGACCCAAGAAAGACGAGCATGCTATGGTACTAGTGCGCATATCCCCTAGGAATCCGTTAAGGACTAAACTCACCGTGGAAGAGAAGGGGAAGGCTATCAATTTGGAGGCCAATGAGGAGGAAGAATTTGAAGAAATCCTGGTAGAGGAGGAGGACGATGTAGAAATGGAGGTTGACACCTAGGGTGTGGACCCTCTTACCAGGTTGCCCACATTTGTTCCTCCGCCAAAGGGGAAAGAAAATTTGCCCAAAGATCTAGATGAGAGCAAGAGCTCTCTGTAGACTCCGCTGCTCCCTGATGACATCATTTTTGAAGGAGCGCACTTGGGATGAGTGCCTGTACTAAAATTTGAAGATTGGGATGGGTAGACAGAAGCAGTCAACATGAATTTGGTGCAAATTCTAAGGGGTTACAACAAGAAGCATCTGAAGATAGTATATATACAAAATTCTTATAACATACCAGTCCACACTTCTACAGGAAAGTCCCCATTTGAAACTTGTTTTGGATATTTGGCACCTTTATCTTTGGATATTGCATATGGGCAGGAAGGAGGAGTGAATGAAGACCTTACAGGAGATGCTTTGAGGGCTAAATATTTTACAGAGAAGATAAGGTAGATCCATCTACAGGTACATGAAACACTATAGAAGTCACAGGTGAAGTATAAGGTCAAGCATGATCAACACAGAACAGAGAAATCATTCAAGGTGGGAGAGAGAGTGTGGCTACAATTGAACAAGGATAGGCTACAGGGGCCTCGTAAGAAAATCAAGACTCTGAGGTATGGTCCCTTTGAGATACTAGAAAAGGTGGGTGATAATGCCTATTGACTTAGTTTACCACCATATGAAACTCTATGAGCCTTCCATGCTAGATCATGAAGAGGAATAATTCCTACCTTCTATGGAGGATTTGGCACCAAACGCTCAGGAATAGTTGACAAAAGATACAGTTTTTCAAAATAGGTATAGAACTACAAGACAAGGGAAGCAAGACCTTTGGTAGATTGGGTTGAAGGGACAATTTCCAAGAAAAGTTAAATGGTACGCCAAAGAGAAGGTGGAGGAAAAATTTGCTGACCTCATTCAATAAAATATTTTGGCGACCCAACGTCTCCCAAAATGGGGAGGTGTGATCCGAATTGGATCATTATGTTCTTTTTCATCCATATTGATGCATTTGGAGTGGGAAAAGTGGAGGAATCATCTCACGAGGCCACTTTTACCAGTGGGACCTAGATTGGTGAAATTGGGTCTGAAATCTACTAGTAGCATTTTGAGGCATCAAATAACGTTTTTTTTGGGGTAATTTTTTTATGCCAAACACCTTTCCATGCTATTCTACACACACACATATTTCCAGCGGTGCAAGAATCGAGTCAATCAGAGTCCATATGCAAAAGTTATGCCACTCAAAAGTTGACCTTCCTGTTTTCACAACTATAGTTCAAGAGGATGTTGTGTCAGCCCCCATTATTCATGGAAAAGGGGCTAGCCACGTGTTTTTGATGTAAAAGACTCTATAAGAGTCTATTTTTTAACTCTAGTCAAGAGTTGATGTAGTCAAACTTAACCACTAGTAGGCTATCGGGTTGTTATAACTGGGCCACTAAGAGGAAGAGGCATTCCATTCTTTTGAGAGCATTTTTTTCAATAGTTCAGCAAAGATGGCCAAGAGAGATAGGAGGTAGAGCACACAAAGAGGATCTGTGCACTATAGCATCCCATGGGACACAGATATTTCTTCTTTGTATCTACATCCATATTTCCAGACAGAGAAAGAGAGAAAAGAAACCTCACCTTCCAGCTGGATTTTTTCCCGAAAGGGTTTCCCAGAGATCATATCTTGTGTATTATGTGTGTGTGAGCTTATTTTTTTGTTCTCTACTTTTCTTCTTGATTTACTTTTACCTGCATGCACTAATTACAGTTAATTTTACAGATCTAGAAATTAAATAAAACTGTAATAGTGTAGAATCTCAAATTTTTAATATAATATTATCAAATTTGTTGTGATAAACTGTCTAGTGGAATATCCATGATAGTTTATGGATCATGGTGGAATTATGAAATATAAAGGGTGTGCTATCTACAATGTGTGACATCATAATTAATGGCATCCCAAAAGAAAATTCACCCCCACCATATAATGTTGAGGTTTTGGATTCTATGCCACGAATAAAAATAGGAACATGAAGTACTAAGACTGAGTTTGATGCCCTCGATTTGGTCAAGACTTTTCTTATATATGGAGTGGTCATGATAGGAGGATTAAATCCTCCACCAAGGATAGTTGATGTGGGGTGTGAGTGCCCCTTGATCCCAAATAATTCGCAATATTGTCAATCCTGAAAATTTTAATAAAAGGATTTGGTATGTGGCTTACAATCTCAAAAATCCAAGAGTGCAAAAGAAGAGGACAAGAAGGTTTAGTGAGGGGAGGACTAATTTTTTCTAGACTTGAATCAATAATATGCTCAACCTTGATGGGATCAACCTTGTTTTTCAAGGGAGAGGATGGAGCCCTCCCATGGATTTACATGTGACTAACCAAATCCCTTAAGAATCCATTATTTAAAACAAATCATTGGTTAGTTCTTCCCTTACATAATTCTCCACATTTGCAAGAGTTTTATCCACTAGCACTCACAAACTAGTGTTATTTAGTTTATACCTTTAAGGAGGAAGCTTCACACTTTCATGAGAAATACCTCAAGACCTTCTAGAATAACGAATTAGTTGATGAATAACTTCACCGAAGATTTTACAAAATTTTACAAAATTTCACTTCAAAATGAAATTTACATCAAGAAGGTTAACGTGGATAATTTGGAAAAATTCTTCATGATTTTTGTCACATTCCTCAATACCAGGCGGAAAAAAGGAACAGGCAGACTCACACCACTATTTTACCTGTAGATGTTACCTACATGAAGCTTTAAGAGCTCCACCATTCATACAAGAGACGAAGTGACAGTGGGTCATGTCATCTCAGGTGTGGCTCATCTACAATTAATTACACCTCACCTCCTCCCATCTGCCCAAACTTTCTCTATTATAAATATTCATGATAATCTACATACTTACATATATCACTACATTTCTCCTCCTCTGTTTTAAATAGTTTTGAGAAACCTCTGCAATTTCTGCTCTCCTCCTCCACATTTCAACTACCATGTCATTTCTCCCCTTCTCCTTCTATACGCACTCACTTTATGACAATGGAAAATCATTGTTGGCATTTAAGAACCATATTACTGCTGATCCCCATGCTTCGATGGTCGACTAGAGCCCTGCAGTCCCCTTCTATAACTGGACTACCATCACCTTCAGTCACCGTCACTTGCACAAAGTGATCTCCCTCAGCCTCACTTCCAGGGATCTGCAAGGTCCCCTCTCTCCTTCCCTCACCAATTTTACGTTTCTGCATATGCTTGATCTCAGTGGAAATCTTCTCCACAACTATATCCAACCTCAGCTGGGATCCCTCTTTCATTTAAAGACCCTCTGGATGGACAACATTCAATTGGAAGGGAACATCCCAAATGAACTTATCAATTGCAAAAATTTGGTTAATTTGGCACTCTCCTACAATAATCATACTGGAAGTATTCTGCCAGAGTTGGGTTCCCTCACACATCTGTAACAACTTTTCCTGGGGTCGAACATCTTGACAGGTATAATTCGACTCCCTTTGGAAACATGTCAGTATTGATTATTTTATAAATTGAAAAAACATCTTACTCACTAATGTCATTGTGAATTTTCAGGGAACATTCCTGATTCTTTGTCAAATATTTCCATTTTGACTATTTTGGAAATCCATGAAAATAAACTCACTTGGAATATTCCACAAGAATTGGGCATGCTCACTATCCTCCAAACTCTTTATCTTTATGAGAATTAATTATTAGGGATCATTCATATTTCTTTGTCAAATCTCTCTATTATTTTGACTCGTTTAACTATTTTCATCAACAATCTCATTGGTAGAATTCCACAAGAATTGGACCTGCTCACTAGTCTCCAAACTCTTTATCTTAATGATAATGAATTATCAGGGATCATTCCTGCTTCTTTTTCAAATCTCTCCACTTTGACTGACTTGTAAATTTCAACAAACAATCTCACTGGTAGCATTCCACAAGATTTGGGCCTGGTCACTAGTATCCAAATGCTTTACCTCAACGAGAATGAATTATTAGGGATCATTCCTACTTCTTTGTCAACTATCTCCAGTTTGACTGATTTAGCTATTTCCACCAAAAATCTCATTGGTAACATTCCACAAGAATTGGGACTGCTTACTAGTCTCCAAACCCTTTACCTCCATCATAATGAATTAACAGGGACCATTCCTTCTTCTTTGTCAAATATCTCTAGTTTGATTGATTTAGCTATTTCCACCAGCAATCTCATTGGTAGCATTCCACAAGAATTGGGACTGCTTACTAGTCTCCAAACCCTTTACCTCCATCAGAATGAATTAACAGGGACCATTCCTCCCTCTTTGTCAAATATCTCCCCTTTGACTCTCTTGTGCATTTCCACAAACAATTTCAATGGTAGCATTCCGAAAGAATTGGGCTACCTCATCAGTCTTCAAAAGCTTTTTCTCTCTCAGAATGAATTATCAAGGACCATTCCCACTTCTTTGTCAAATCTCTTTAACTTGAGCTACCTATATTTATGGGGAAATAAACTTAGTGGAACAACACCAAATTCCATTGGAAATTGTTCAAAACTCAACAAACTCAATCCAAGCTACAACCAGTTAAGTGGGAGTGTCCCAGTACAGTTGGGTAAGTTATCCCTCCTTGAAAAATTATACTTGCAATGTAATCAACTTGACAGTGGTAGTGTTACAACCATGCATTTTCTTATAGCCCTTACCAATTGTTCACACCTAAAAGTGCTAGACTTGAAAGACAATAAACTAGTTGGTGTCTTGCCAAGTGCCATAGGAAAATTTTCTACCAATTTGTCTATCATGAAATTAGAAAATAACATGATAGAAGGAAACATTTGTCCACACATAGGCAACCTTAGCAGCCTAACTTGTCTAAATTTATTTAGAAACCTTTTAAATGACATCATTCCATCTTTAAGAAATCTTACAAATTTAGAAAGATTATATTTATGAAACAAAAAATTAGAAGGAAACATACCTGATGATTTTGAATAGTTACGACTTGGTCTATTGGACATCAATAGAAAATTACGCTCTTGAAAGATTCCTAATTCCCTTGCACCCCTTAAACAACTAAGCGATCTCCTCCTTCATAACAACCGATTATCAGGAAGCATACCTCCCAGCATAAGGAGCCATACAAATTTGGAATTGCTTGATTTTTCTCACAATATACTCACTGGAAGCATACCTTGAGAAATTGCTAAACTTCATAATCTACAATTCTATTTGAATTTGTCATGTAATTTATTAGAAGGCTCCTTGCCCTTTTGGATTGGTAAAATTACAACGGCTCAAGCTATAGATGTTTCTGCCAATCACTTGACTGGAGCCATCCCATCTACAATTGGAATTTGTGTTGAACTGTTTTCGTTGCATTTATCTTGGAATTCTTTCCAAGGCTCTATTCCAAATTCACTTGAAAAATTACAAAGCCTTATGAGCCTAGATCTCTCTTCCAACTCCTTATCAGGTATAATACCACAGACTTTGAACAAGTTGAAAAAGCTCTAGTATTTGAATTTGTATTTTAACAAACTCAATGGGGAAATTCCAAGAGGAGGACCTTTTGCAAATCTATCAATTTCCATTTCCCTAAATGGAAATACCAACCTTTGTGGACCACAAGTATTCTAGTTATCTGCTTGTCCAACACTAAGAGGTCATCCTACAATTGTGAAAAGAGTATTATTTCCAGTTAGTGGAGTTACTGCTTTTATACTATGTTGTTTTCTTTCGATATTTGTATGGTGAAGGAATATGCATATACAAGATATTTATGTCTCAAGAGCTATTTTCCAAAAGTTTGGGCATTGAAGGATCTCATATCAAGAGCTTCATAGAGCTACTGATGGATTTGTTGAGGCCAATTTATTGGGAACAAGTACCTTTGGGTTAGTTTATAAAGGAGTTTTGACCGATGGCACTTTTGTCGTCGTGAAGGTTCTTAGCTTGTAAAGTGATCAAGGTGAGAAATGTTTTGAAGAAGAATGCAATGTCTTGCAAAAAATTAAACATCGAAATATAGTGAAAATCATAGCTTCATGTTCAAAACTCCATTTCAAAGGCTTAGTGTTTTAGTTTGTGTCTAATGGAAGCTTAGAGAAGCATTTGTATCCTAATATACACAAAAACAATGTAGAGATTGTGTGTGAATTGGGATTGAGAACACGACTAGAAATTGCCATAAATGTGGCCAACACCATAAAATATCTTCATCATGATTTTTTTGTACAAGTGGTGCATTGTGATATAAAACCCAGCAATGTTATTTTGGATGACGATATGGTAGCCCATGTAATAGATTTTGGTATTGCAAAATTAATTGGTGAAAGCTCCACTAGTTCACTATCTTCGACACTTGCTCTGAGAGGATCGGTGGGCTACATTGCCCCAGGTATATTTTTTTAAGATATTAATTTATCTTGTATTTTTCTCATTAACAATGTTGTATGGTTTGGTTTAAAAAAATTTAATGAAGGTTTTCTTCATTGTAGAGTATGGATTAGAGGAAGCAGTGTCCTCTCAAGGAGATGTTTACATCTATGACAGTTTTCTATTGGAAGTTCTTACTAGAAAACAACCAACAAGTGACATGTTCATTGGAGACCTAAAATTGTATGGTTAGGTGAACATGGAATTTCCAAAGAGGGTAAAGGAGGTAATTGACAATAGCCTTTACAGTGAAGTGGATGGTGACGAATTTGAAGAAAACAATGTCTACAAATGCCTAGTTTCTTTGTTGCATGATGGTTTTCTTTGCTCGAAACATTCACCGAATGAAATACCAATAATGAAAGTTGTGGTAAATTCTTTGGAGAGCATCAAAGATTATTTGATGGAAAATTCAATTACTTATGGAGGATTGAGAAAAAGCATATCCAATTTTATTTTTCCCTCTTCTGTTTAAAGACCCTCTTGCTGGACAACAACCAATTGGAAGGGAACATCCCAAATGAACTCAGCAATTGCACAAATTTGGTTGACTTGACACGCTCCTACAAAAACCTTATAGGAAGTATCCCGCAGGAGTTGGGTTCCCTCACACATCTGCAACAACTTTCCTTGGGATCGAACATCTTGACACATATAATTACTCTTCCTTTGGAAACATGTCAGTATTTATTATTTTAGAAATTGCAGAAACAAATAACTTATTCACTAATTTTATTGTGATTTTTCAGGCAACATTCCCAATTCTTTGTAAAATATTTCCATTTTGACTATTTTGGAAATCTATGAAAACAAACTCACTAGGAGTATTCCACAACAATTGGGTCTGCTCACTAGTTTCCAAACTCTTTATCTTTATGAGAATGAATTATCAGGGATCATTCCTACTTCTTTATCAAATATCTCTACTTTGACTAACTTGGAAATTTCCACAAACAATCTCACTAGTATCCCACAAGAATTGGGCCTGCTCACTAGTCTCCAAAATCTTTATCTTTATGAGAATGAATTATCAAGGACCATTCTAGTTTCTTTGTCAAATATCTCCAGTTTGACTGATTTAGATATTTCCACCAACAATTTCATTGGTAGCATTCCCACTTCTTTCTCAAATCTCTTTAACTTGAGTCACCTATATTTATGGGGAAATCAACTTAGTAGAACAATACCAAATTCCATTGGAAATTGTTCAAAACTAAGGGAACTCATGCTAGGCTACCACAAGTTAAGTGGGAGCATGCTAGTACAGTTGGATAAACTATCGCTCCTCGAAATATTATTCTTGAATGTCAATCAACTTGGTAGTGGTAGTTCTACAACCATGTCATTTCTTATAGCCCTCACCAACTATTCACACCTAAAACAACTAAACCTCAGAAACAATAAACTAGTCGGTGTCTTGCCTCTTCACATAGGAAAACTTTCTAGCATCCCTCCACAACATGATAGAAGGAAGCATCCCTCCACATATAGGCAAATTAAGAAAAATCGCCTACCTAAATTTATCTAGAAATATTTTAAATGGTAGCATTCCATCTTTAAGAAACCTTACAAATTTAGAAATGTTGGATTTAGGAAACAACAAATTAGAAGGAAACATACCTGATGATTTTGAAGAGTTACAATGACTCGGTCTCTTGGACATCAATAGAAGCTTACTCTCAGGAAAGTTTCCTAATTCCCTTGCATCCTTTAAAAAACTAAGAGATCTCCTCCTTCATAACAATTGGTTATCAGGAAGCATTCCTTCCAACTTAGGGATTTGTACAAATTTGGAATTACTTGATTTGTCTCACAATATACTCACTGGAAGCATACCTGGAGAAATTGTTGAACTTCATAATCTACAATTCTATTTGAATTTGTCATGGAATTTATTAGAAGGCTCCTTGACCTTAGAGATTCGTAAAATTACAATGGTTCAAACTATATATGTTTCTATCAATCACTTGACTGGAGCCATCCCATCTACACTTGGAAGTTGTGTTGAACTGTTTTCATTGAACTTATCTCAAAATTCTTTCCAAGGCTCTATTCCAGATTCACTTGAAATTTTACAAAGCCTTATGAGCCTATATCTCTCTTCCAACTCCTTATCAGGTATAATACCACCTACTTTGAACAAGTTGAAAATGCTTCAGTATTTGAATTTGTCTTTTAACAAACTCACTAGGGAGATTCCAAGAGGAGGACCTTTTGCAAATCTATCAATTTCCATTTCCCTAAATAGAAATCCCAACCTTTGTGGACCATAATTATTTCATTTATCTTCTTGTCCAACACCAAGATGCCATCCTACAATGGTGAAAAGAGTACTATTTCCAGTGAGTGGAGTTGCTGCTTTTATACTATGTTGTTTTCTTTTGATATTCCTATGGCGAAGGAATATGCATATACAAAATATTTATGTCTCAAGGGCTATTTTCCAAACGTTTGGGCATCGAAGGATCTCATATCAAGAGCTTCATAGAGCTACGGATGGATTTGTTGAGGCCAATTTGTTGGGAACAAGTAGCTTTGGGTTAGTTTACAAAGGAGCTTTGACAGATGGCACTCTTGTCGCTGTGAAGTTTCTTAGTTTGCAAAGTGCTGAAGGTGAGAAATTTTTTAAAGGAGAATGCAATGTCTTGCGAAAAATTCAACATCGAAATCTAGTGAAAATCATAACTTCATGTTCAAACCTCCACTTCAAAGGCTTAGTGTTTGAGTTTATGCCTAATAGAAGCTTAGAGAAGCAATTGTATCCTAATGTACACAACAACAATGTAGAGGTTGTGTGTGAATTGGGATTGAGAGCATGACTAGACATTGCCATAAATGTAGCCCGTGCCATAAAATATCTTCATCATGATTCTTTTGTACAAGTGGTGCATTGTGATATAAAACCTAGAAATGTGCTTTTGGATAAAGATATGGTAGCCCATGTAACATATTTTGGTATTGCAAAATTAATTGGTGAGAGCTCCACTAGTTCATTATCTTCTACACTTGCTTTGAGAGGATTCGTGGGCTACATTGCGCCATGTATGACATTTTAAGATATTACTTTCTCTTGTCTTTTTCTCATTAAAAATATTGTATTATTTTCTCTAACAAAATTTGTTGCCTTCAATGTAGAGTATGGATTAGGAGAGGCAATGTCCTCTCAATTAGGAGATGTCTACAGTTGTGGCATTATGTTATTGGAGGTTCTTACTAGAAAACAACCAACAAGTGGCATGTTTATTGGAGACCTAAACTTGCAAAGTTAGGTGAACTTGGCATTTTTTGATAGGGTAAAGGAGGTAATTGACAACGACCTTTTTATTGAAGTGGGTGGTGATGACTTTGAAGAAAACAAAGTATACAAATGCCTAGTTTCTTTGTTGCGTGTTGGTTTGCTTTGTTCAAAGCATTCACCAAATGAAAGACCAAACATGAAATTTATAGTGACAACGTTGTAGAGCATCAAAGTATATTTGGTAGAAAATTCAATAACTTCTAGGGGATTGAGACAAAGCATATCCAATTTTCTTAGCAATTTAAATACAACTAGCAATGATGCACCTACATTAAATGACTAAAGTTCTTCTACCTATTAGTTTGTGAATTTAATAACAACAAAAGCTTTTGAGCCTTGTCATTATTCTTTCAATAACTATTTTTTTTACTTTAATTTTCCAGAAGCATGTATTATCTATTTGTAATTCAAATTTCCAAATAAATTTCCATAAATGTGTATTATTTATTTGTAATTATTGTCCTTGGAAATGAAGTTTTTTTACAATATAATATTAAATAAATTATAAATATGAATTTGGTTTGATATATTATCCTTACTTGATGTTACTATCCTTTTTCTTGAATTAAATTATAGTCTTTTCAATTTTATATATAAAATAATTTGAATCTTAATTTCTAATTTAACAAATTAATTCTATAAACCATGTTTTGAGAGTAATTATTTCATTTATATTTATACCAAAGATTAAGTGTCATTACTTTTAAGATTCTCTTAATTGTTTTTAATATATTAAGATTTATTTTTTTAAATGTAAAGACTAATTGAACTTTTAATTATTAAGGATGAAGAAAATAAATATGTAAAGCCAAACTATCTATCTTTGAACAATGTTAAATCTGATGCCTATGCTAATATCATTAACGATGTCTTTCCTTCTTCCAATTTTTTTTCATTAAGTGATTCATGACAAAGAAATCAATAGTAATTTCCGAACTCCAAATTCAAACTACTTTTCATAAATTTTCATAAATAAATAATATATAAATGAAAGCACATGAAGCCAATAGTTAGTGGACCAACCACACACGTGGTGCATAGGAGAGCATTGGATAGAATTTATTAAAACACACCTACTGAAGAATTAGAAGTGCATAAATAATGGAGAGTTTGCTATTTAAAATAGAAAGAGAAATCAATAGTGAATATGGAATAATTTTATTTGTTAGGTAATCACGATGGTGAACATGAGTGGGATTACTGCAAATCGATTCCAAACACCAAAATTCTAGAGGCCAGAGTTGGTGATGGGACTTGCTTTCATATTGCTTGTATCCTCCTACACTATGGGCGTATCGGTGATGTCTCCAGATATTTGAACTCGGGTGGGACTACTGCAAATCAATTCCAAACACCAAAACTCCAGAGGCCGGAGTTGGTGATGGGACAAAATGCAGTGTTTTCTATAAATAAATTTTAATATGCGAATTCAATAGTCATCAAAAATATCCCACTTGACTTATTATTCCCTACTTTTATGTTTATTTTCAACTATTACATACTTTGGAAAAATATGACCCGGATTATCCACAATATCTTTTTCATCATGTCGATGTTTCGAACCCCAAAGGGGATCCATCATCAGGACAGAAATTGATAGATTGAGAGAAGAATTTTCCGATCATCATAAATAAATAAATAAATACCTACTGTTAAATTAAAGTAGAAGCAGACCAATTTATAAGACATATATATAT
>APFE030567591.1:0-13254 GCA_000404065.3 Pinus taeda | reverse complement strand
GTGCAAAGACTCAACATGAGCTCGTGGGATGAGCCCGAGTGCTTGAAAACATCAAGAGAAAACCTAAAGAAGGCTTTGAAATTGGATGCAGGCCAAAATTTTGGAGGGAGTTGCAACCACTACAATAGGATACTAATCATATTTTGAGATGCTGTTGGTTTTTAACACTGACACATTCTTCTTTCCTCGTGATTATTTTCATTTTTTTGAACAAATCCCCCTGAGATAAAGCTAGGTCATTGGTTGTTTTTTATTATTAATTTTTGCCATTTCTTAGATATCCATGGAGATTGTGGGTTTATTTTCTTGTTTTGTTTTGGGTCATTCTCATGTTTCCTTTGCTTGGGTTGAGTTACTATTTCCTAAAGCCTTGGCTGGACAAACGCTCTGGAGCCCTGTAACAACTTGGGTTGAGTTACTAGTCCCGTAGCGTTGGTTGGAAAAATGCTATGGAGCCTTTAGTGTGTTGAGTTACTAGTCCTAGAGTCTTGGTTTGACAAACGCTCTCGAGCCCGGTGCCAGCTATAGGTTGAGTTACTAGTCCTGTAGCCTTGGTTGGAAAAAACACTTTAGAGCACTCGAAGGCTTGGATAGAGATCTGATGATGGTTTTGTGATGTCCAACTGTGATGTGGAATCACTATTTTATGGGTTGAGGTGGATGTCCTCTGGATGGATGATTTTGAATTAATGTGTTCTATGACGTCCCACATTCATGCTTGGAATATGACATGGGGGTGAATTGCTGAAGAGAGATTTGGCTCAACCATTCTTCAGTCAGGTAGAACATGGAAGTCCCATCCCAGGTTTGGATTTAGCATCATACATATGAGGTTATTTCTTCTTGTATTTATATGAGTATTACATTGGATTCTATGTGGTTTATATGGCTTTGATTTCATTGCTATTTCTGTTGTTATTATGTTGGTTATATGCGTGATTTATAATAGTAGTTACGTACGACTCTCATCATGTTTTTACTTGTAATTGAATGATCAATGTATCTATGATCTAATGGATGAAAATAAAATTAATGTGTTGAGGCATCAATGCTACTTAGCGATTATGAGCTAAGTATGAGACCCCTATGCTCATATATGTTTTTTACACTTGTAGATTACATATCTATGATATGTCTGACGAAATTCCAGTCATGGCTAGTAGGGGTCCAATCAAGGTCTCATTCAATTGAGTGCATTTATATTTTCTATTGGGTGCAATATTTAAGGATATTTCAGGCATCCTTTTCCCCATTTTAGGCCATCTTTCCCGATTTCAACCTAAAATCTCCCTAGTCTAATGTCACTGCCTCTAATAAAGAAGCAATCTTTTATTTGACTTATTATTATGTTATTTTCTTCCAAATATAGAATGAAACGATGATTTCTTTGGGATGACTAACTAGGGTGTATTTCAAAGAGTTCCTTAGAATGTTTTTCTTCTAGGTATTTCCATAACTACTGATGACCATGGATGAATGGTTGTTGTTATTCATTGCTGCTACACGGTTAAAGTTGTTGTTACACCTCGGGATTGTCATTCTCTGCTGTTACACCTTGGATTGTCATATATTTTTGTTACACCATGAAGTTATTGTTACACTACGCATTTTCAGGACCTTAGCTTTTACTTTCAAAGACAATGATCAAAGAGTTTTATAAAGTAATGAAAATATGGGTGGTTATAACTAGGTGTCTAGACAGGAGTGGTGTAACCACAATGATCTTTATTGAAACGACTTGTAACAATTTATATCTTTTTAAATTACTTATGTAAGCATAATCAACAAGAGAACCATAGATTCTCATGATTGCTTTGTTTTTTCACTTTTGGGACAGTGCAAAAGGGTTTATAAAGAAATCTTAGTCTCATGTAAGGATATAGACAAACAAAAGGATAAAGATATTGATATTCTGATTTTTGTACTCTTCAGCCATTCTTAATACAAAGTATATCTGGTGATGTTACATAAATTCTTGTGTTGATACTTTAACTAAGTCTCCATTTTCTTCCTGCACTCTGCTAGAGAGGAAGGGTCCTCTTCTTTAGCGTGGATCACAATGTTAGTAGAATAGATATTTCTTTTATGTGTTGAGTGTGGATTTCTTGTTATCGGTGTACATATTCAGTGTGGTATAGACGTGCTTTTACTTTCAGATTACTGTATGTGTTGTTACAAAGGTTAATTAATTCTATGTATTTAATTCTTGATAGTATATGGTGCATAATCTTTGTTCTGAAGCTTTTATGAAGTGCAGATTCTTTCCTTGATGAACGTATTTCATTTCTCGAGTGCGATTTTTGATTTTTGCAAGTTGAATGTCCATTCTGCAAGATTATTTTAAATCCTTGCAAGTGTGTTCAACGACATCTTTTCTTTCCTGTTTCGCCTAGCTGCTACACGTATCAACACAGAGAGTGAAGACATCTTTGAAATAAAAATACTTACCCTGGTTGATAATTATTGGTTCTGGAAGTAGTAAAAAAGACCAAACATTTTGGTGACGTTTATGGGGAAGGCTGTCAATTGGTACAGTCATCCAATGCTTTCTTTAGAGTTCTTTGTTTAGAGTGTTTCTAATTTTACTGGCATTGGATGGTAAGCCGAGAGGTAAGAACCTGCACATCGCTCTAACGCACCTGAGCGGGTTCACCACAGTAATAGTTAGAACACTTATTGCGCGTAAAGTTTTCTTTGGATCTCCTTTTGATAGAGTGTCCTCAGTTTTACAGGCGTTGGGTGGTAAGACGAGAGGTAAGAACCTGCGCATCGCTCTGACACACTTAAGTGGGCTCACCACTATAGTACTTGAGGCCCTTAGGGTGAAAAAAATTACACATAGGGTCCATGTGCTGAATGTATGAGTGAAGAAGAAACGAAATTTAGGAACTCTAATAAATCTACAGGTAAAATGGGTCATAAAAAGAACAAGAAAAACATTGATCAAGGGAGAAAAATATTTATTCAAGAATTGATCTCAAAAGTAGAGAGAGAGCAGTCAAATCCACATATAGACAAAATAAAAGCAATCCCATAGAAAATTGTTACTTCTACATCAAAATCAGGAGTATCTGGCTCCTCTGTTTTAGGACCCCATTTTCCTCAAACTAGCCTACAAACTCCCAAATCCGAAGACTCAACTCAAGAATAATAAGGAGAAGCTAGTGGCTAGGATTTTGGATTAAAAGGACAAGGGGAAACTAGTGGGAAACATCAAGAACCAGAATAAGAAGAACATTATTTCACTTTCCAATACCCAAACTTAGGGAGTGAAGTAAAACAACAAACCCCAGAACAATCTGAAAAATTATCATAGGAATCCTTATCCACGGAGAATTCGCCAGAGCAATCTTTAGAAGGGTACTCACCAGAATAAGAATCAAGAGAATTTTCAATGGGAGACAACAACAACAAATAACAATGATAGGAAAGATGAGATTATCACCACTTATGAATTTCCAATAAGCGATATAAGGGGAGAGGCTCCCATGAAGAATATCTCTCTATCATCCCTTTCGTCTTTCCAAGGACTGAGTGTAGAAGATCCTGATACTTTCATGTTTGAGTTTGATGTTCTGTGCAATATTTATGATTATACTTCAGATGCTTAGAAGCTAAAACTATTCCCTTCCACTCTGAATCAAGCAACATTACGATGGTTTATGGGACTAGGTTCTTCCACTATTCGAACATGGGGAGATTTGAAGACTATATTTTTGGAAAAATACCAGGACTATTGCTAGACCAGAGATTGAAGATAGGATATATTCAAAATGACACAGAAGGAATAAGAAAACTTGGAAGATTATGTGGAATGGTTCCATTATAATCTACAGAGATCAAAACATAACGATATGGATTTGGAAATTTTGAAAATAATATATATACGAGGAATGAGAGATGATTGCCTCGACATGTTGAACCTGTTGGGAAAAGGAGATATATCCCATGAACCATTTGATGAGATAATAAAACTCTTCTTAAGGTGTTCACAAGGATCGTCACGGGGAAGAATTATGGCACAAGATTCCTATGTTAGAATACAAAAATCTACAAATGGAGGTGTGAGTAGTCTATGATGATGTATCATCTTTCATTTTCGGGTGCAAGTGATCGGGAGAGAGGACAAGGCTCTAAAACTACACAAAGTACGTTTTAGGTTGGGATGCAGGTTTTGGGCACTGTCAAGGAAAATTGGGCAGAGGTCACTGGGAGGTTGAGATGGGCAGTCTTGATCAGTGATGACTGTTTGGGGGATATGACTCGGCTGAAGGGCAAATCTGCGTGGTTTTTTTAGGGAGGAAGTTCAGGCAGCAGGGAGGACATTGGGAGTGAAAACTACACAGATTCTCTAAGGAGGATGGCAGTGGGTTGCGGGAGCTTGTTGGCCAAAACTATGTAGAAGTGGGAGGCTATCTTGCAGGACATCTCTGCTCATTTTTTGGGCTAAGTAGGGTGTTGGGCATCTGGAGACATCCCATGAAAACTGTGTAGTTTTCAGGAGGAGCAGGAGGTCGGCTGAGAAGGTGACTGGTTGAAATAACTGCATAAATTTCGAGGACAGTGAAGTGATAGGTAGCGAGTGCTTGTCCTTCATGTTCGCACAATTTCTTCAGACAATGGAGGCAGGCATGCTGGCAACTTCTACGCAATTTTTTGGAGGAGTGAAGCATGAGGTCACTGCCTAGCCAAACTCTCTGGTTAACGAACATGAAGATTGATATATTTTTTTGCAGGTAGCGCAGATTGAGATGACTTGCTAAGAAACTTCTGCGTTGTTATTGGTGACAATCAATCGGGTCGACTCTAGGATTGTGCTGTGTAGACTTTGTGGGAGGCAACCTCAAGCTCTGCACAATTCTGGGCATTAATACGTGATCAATAAGGGCTGATATTGAAAAATGTAGCTCAATGAAGGTCTAACTATTGGGGGTGGTTTGGTCGATAGAGTTTCAAGAAAATGAGTAAGTGTGTGAGCGAGTGAACTTGTGCATACACGACCTTACGAACACACATTCAACATGTCTTCATGACAAGACACCTCGAAGCATCTAGATATTATACACATAGTGTGACTGACCGATGAGTGCAAGCGATAAGCACGACACTTGAGATAGATCGTTGAATGACCGCGACGATACTTGTGCAACATTGTATACAACTTTGTGTGTGAGTTCGAAAAAATGCTTACATAGCTAATACAACTTGTACACACAAAAACAATCGTGAATATAGCCAAAACACGACTGCAAGCATGACATTGTGACGGTGAATGGTCAAACGAGGAGTGTGCAAAGACTCAACATGAGCTCGTGGGATGAGCCCGAGTGCTTGAAAACATCAAGAGAAAACCTAAAGAAGGCTTTGAAATTGGATGCAGGCCAAAATTTTGGAGGGAGTTGCAACCACTACAATAGGATACTAATCATATTTTGCAATTTTTTTCGTTAGTAAAATTATGGAAAATAAATTATTTAAATGAAATTTATTTTTGTAGTCTCCAAAAACTTGCACTACTCCTCAGTGGAAGAAGAATGAAGTTTCCATAGGCTTGAAGAAGAGGAAGATCATACTTAAAGATTCAATACCATGACTTCCATCAATCTGGTGATCCACATAGGGCAGCGAACTCCTAGAAATAAAGATCGTCGGCTCCCGGCCGGAAGAAGTCACCGAAAACGGATTGAATCAGACAGCGTGGCACGGTTCGATAGGCTTTCAGCCGTTGCAAAAAAAGCTGATTAGTATTTACCAATATTCATCTCATGCTTTTGGCTTGTGGAAGGTGGAGGGCATGCAACCAGTGATCAAATTTGAAGGGCTAGTCTTAATTTCAATTTGAAGGGCATATATTCATCCAACACTTCTGTAATGAAAAGCTAAAAAAAAATATTATTTCTATATTTCTTTTTTAATCATTTTTTTTTTTAATTAAATAAATTAAACTTAAAACTATGTTGTTAAAAGATATCACATTATGACAATATCAAATAGATAATATAATGGGATCTAAAAATTATAAAAATGATTAGAATTGCAATTTTTTATAACTGTTTGCATTTTTTAAATAACAAAATGGTTTCATTATTCTTAAAAATATCTATGATATTCAAATTATGCATTCTTAATAATTAATACATGTGATTCAAGCCTCTCTTCTAAAGTTTAACTGAAAAAATTCCAAGCAATAAAAAACAATACATAAAACCAACTCACCAACCTAGTTGTGGTTGATGGCTCTCTGGGCTAGATGAGAGCTTTTAGAATTACCTTGAAATCATATTGAATGAACTTCTTGTTGTCATTATACTTATGAATAGGTTAATGGTAAGGAAATTTTATTCACATTGATTGTGGTTTACTCATACAATGACAGTTTTTCTCTCAACTTTTCCAGCATAAAAAAGACATTGAACATGGACATTACGTGCAAATATAAGAAACCCAACAACATCTAGAAACATATTGAGAAGAAGCAACAAATTATTGATTCAACAACAACAATATTCAAGTAAGCATTGCCATGAAAAAATAGAATATGTGCCATGAACAAATAAAACACGTGGGAAGTTCACAATCTTGAGCCTACCATCTCTATCTTTCTTAATTGGAATCCATTCTACCATTCTTTCGACAATAGAAATCAATGCTAACATAAGAGCAAGACCTAGGTGGATACAAAACATATGATTTATCATACATCCATCTCCCCTTGAACAGGGCACAATAGAGTTGCATTCTTGTTGAAGGACATGTCTGTGCCCTTTCCTTCCATGGGCACATTATTAACACTCTTGTTATGTATCCTTGGAATAGGGTTTCTGTAATATTCTTAGCAATTAATTATGTCTCATTGTTCCTCTCAGATTTAGGAAACTCAATGGATATGTACATGGTGTCTAGCTTTCACTTAAATCTTAATCTTTATCTTAGTGCCTATAACATAAATCTTGAGTTGATATGTTTATTTATATAAATATCATAGTTGTATAAAAAAGGAGTCTTCTATGGAGGGGAGGAATTATCTCGTTAAAAGTGGAATTTGGGCAAAATTGTTTAAAAAATCTTGCTCTAGCAATGTTTGAATCATGTTTTTGATGGTGGAAATAGATTCAGCACCATCAAAAACCTTTAGAACATCCAAAATATTGAAGTTTGATAGCTATAACTTAAATTTAGAAAATTCCTGTCAAATTTTATCAAAATATGGCAAGGATTTCCACAATTTCCCATGGAAAAAACAATCCAATTAAACTAAGGCCATAAAAAGTGACAGATATAATTATTTCGAATTTCATTGTTTCATGAACCAACATTGATACATTGAATATGGTGGTGAAGAGAAATAAATGGGGTGAGCAAGAGCGTTGATGTTCATCCCACTTTAGACGTGCATTTCAAAATCGACATCGACAAGGTGAAATGTCCATAATGCCTAAAATAAATTTGTAATGTCCCGGCATAGTTATTAGTACGCACTCTGGCCTTCATCAATGACATTTGGTGACATTACGACCGTGAAATTGCAGATTTTCTAGTGGGATGCGGATTAATTATCATTTAGACCATTGCTTCGACTCAAGTCAATCTACAACCTTGATGTGATGTTCATGAAATTTCAGTGAAGCCGCCCACCGATATATTTTATTCATGGAGATGACCACGCAAATAAGTTAAAAATTACATGAGATGACGAGTCTGAGCCTACAGGAATAATAGATATCCGGTAATAGATATCCGGTAATTTTCAGAAATGGCCGGCAGACGAGGAGCCCTTCACAGCGAATTTTATAATGTTATTTAAATTGTTTAAAAAACCGATAGAAATCAGAATTAATATTTCCTTTTGACGCGTAATTTGGGGTCTTGACCTGCTGTGACGTGTTCAATTTTGAACACTGCATGCAACCACAACCCATCTGCACGTACGATACAAATTTCCGACTTAGAGTTGACATGCACATTAACAAAATACAAATAAGACTTAGACTTAACCAACAACTAACTAAACATAGACTTGACATACACTTAACCAACAAGCAGGATGAAGAGTTTCAGACATAGACTTGAGCGACGACCAGGAAATACTGTTGATATTTCCCTTTTCTTCTGCTGATCTCAAATCCACCTCCTCTTCTCTGCTCCCTTAGCTGCATACTCTGAAATCCACCTCCTTTTTTCTATTCCCGTGGCTGCATACTCTGAAATCCACCTCCTTTGATTTGTTACCGCCAGCAGCCTGCGAGTTATTTCTCACTGCACTGCACGCTGTTCACTGTTCTGTTAGTAAGATAGCGGTCATGAATAAGCTGAGTGCCCCTCTCAAGCTTGCAAAGCAAGCGTTGATAGCTCTGCCCAAGGGGCTGCTAAAAGTCCAAGTAATTAAGAAAGTAAGAAAAGTGATTCCAAATGGCAAGAAAAGGAAGAATACGGAAATGCACAAGAAGAAGAAGGCCAATAATGGCAAGAAAAAGAAGAATGCAGAAATTGAGTTAAAGGAGGCGAATTATGAAGATGGAATATTTTCAGGTGGTGATGTCATCCCGAATTATGAAGATGGAATATTTTCAGGTGGTGATGTCATCAATAATAGTGATGATATCAATAAGTCAGCGGATGCTTTCATCATAATGATGCGGAAGCAATGGGCATTCGAACGACAAGAAGATGAGATGGAGATGGCCACCACCAATAATCATCATCATCATGTAGATGCTGCTGCTGAAGAAGAGGCTCCTAATCATGCTGCTGCTCCTGTTGCTGACGGGGCTCCTAATCATGCTGCTCTTGATGACGCTGCTCCTAATAATGCTGCTGAAGAAGATGTCGATGAGCCGGCGGTTGCTGCTGCTGCTGAGGAAGACATATTTAATGAGGTGCCTGCGGATGCTAATCATGATGATCAGGTTACTGCCGCTGAAGAAGATAATGATATCGATGAAGCTATCGATTGTTACATAAAAAATTGCCATCTGCAGTGGTTGTTAGTCGAGGAGGCCGCTGAAGCGTACATGGAACATACCCAGCAGCAGTGGACGTTGTTAGAGGATATCGATGAGGCTTCGGGGGCTTTTATAAAAAATACCCGCCACCAGTGGTGGTTAGAGAAGCAGCAACACAAGCACATCAAAAGAATCAGGCGAGCAGCAAAAAGAGTCGATGCTCATGAAAAGGAGAATTGAAACTGAGTGGTTCTTCTAATATTGTAACCACAGTGTTCTTATCCGTTCATAGCAGCAATATGCTGTGTATGTATGTAACTTCTCTCCATACTATTGCTAATATACAGTACATCATCGCAAATTTGCCCTAATTTCTTGGTGTATTGTCTTGCTTATGATAAATCAATCTTAGAATACATCCCTAATTTCTTGGTGTATTGTCTTGCTTATGATAAATCAATCTTAGAATACATCAATTTTAGATACAGCGGTATTAGAATACTTTTGCCATAAATGCTGTAAATGTGTATTATTAATTTAAACAATTCTGAGCTATAAATTCTGAGCTATCAGTTGTGAGCTATAAGTTGGTAAACCGATTAAAAAATAAACATTTCAATAAACCAAATCATAAGCCAATTAGTTTTATGGTTTTATGCAGTGTCGTTATCCGTTACGGCGAAATAAGTACCTCATCTCACTACTTAGCTGCAGAAATAATCACAAAAAATTCCCCGCTGAAACCGTTTGATTCCCATGTACAGGGTTCAAATAGCCGGGAAACCGTTTGATTCCCATGTACAGGGTGCAAATAGCCGGGAAACCGTTTGATTCCCATGTAGAGGGTTCAAATAGCCCAGAGAAACTGTTTGATTCTCATCTTAACCTGTGAAAATAATGTTTTTTAAATTAACTTTATAAATGTTTTTCGGAAAGTGGAAATTTTTTAAAATACATTTTATATATTTTGGATGATGTATTATAGGAAGAATGTTCTATTGGTTATAGGATCTGGTCCATTCATTTACTTTATTTGAAAATAAAAAATAATTATATTAATATGCTAAACAAAATTGTGTAGGATACTTGCACACAATGATATCTGAAACTAAAATCCATAATCCATATTGTTGGAAATTAAAGCTTTACCATCAAATGGACCCCACTCTTTAATTGCATGCTTTTGGAGAATATTTAGTTACACCGCAAAAGTTTTAGGTTTGGATGCTTCTAATCATATATATATATATATATAATTTAAGGAGATCCAATATACTATATACTCATGATAAATGTAAGTATTTTAAAGAAAATGTATTTTTAGGAAATTTTTGGTGGTCAATGTTAGGGAAGAGAAAAAGAAAAAAACACTTTATAAAACATTTAAAATGGATAATTATTGTTTTATAATAAAGAATTTTTAGTATGAGAATTTTTTTACTATTTGTAATGACTATGTTTTACCACATACCAAGAATTTGGTGTATATCATTCTTTTATTTTGCTCAATTGATTTACTAGGGATTTGAACCGGTGAACTATTGCAAGGAATGTTATAATAGTGGACCCACCCATCCTAAATATATTTCATCTTATAATGGTAAGAATATAGTAATACAACAAAGAAAATATCATTGAAATAAGATGTGTTTTTGTTGTCATTAGAAGCTCTAATTCTTTTATTTACATTACATTTAATCATGTGGGGATTCAACTTAACTTGGAAATTCCTCCCAACCACTTTGAGATCAACCCCTCAACATAAACCCAATTGGAGATACGTATGTATGTCACATTCCTATCTAATATGTTTGTACCTCATGGCAACCCCTTAACATAAATACAATTGAAGATACATGTGCATATGGAATTCATATTTAATATGTGTGCACCTCATGACAACCCCTCAATATAAACACAATTCAAGATACATATTTATATGGCATTCATATTTAGTATGTGTGTACCTCATGACAACCCCTCAATATAAATCCAATTGAAGATACATATGTAGATGAAATTCATATTTAATATGTGTGTACTTCATGACAACCCCTCACCAAACCCTTTGCTCCTCACGGGGAAGATACATTCTCGTGTAATCCAAGTCCACCCACCCCATAACCTTATATAATGAAACATACCCATGTGCTACCTTCCTCACACCTTGTATATGAGATGTTGGATGCATTGATGAGATTTCATCAAAGAGATATCAAGTATCCTTTGTGGGGTAGATATGAATCTTCCCAAGGGCCCAATAACCCAATACCACCTTCAGTGCACATGGCACTCTCATAGTTTTCTCTGGCGCTTTGGGATGTTATCCAAAACCACTTCAGCAAGGCCTGCAAATCACCATAGCTTTGCACATCAATCCACCAATATAAATCATTAGACCTCCAAGTTATAGTTTCTATAATTCCAAATAAAAAATGTGGTGTAATTTTAGGATTTTCAAGTGCATATTTCAAAAGAGTTAATGTCACATCTCTAGGAACCTTCAACCCTTCCACACCATGTTTTAGTGTGAACTCATTCCAATGGGCATGTTATATGTCCTTTCTGGATGCACAACAATGTGCACTCACATTCAACTAGTTAAAATACATGTTTGCCACCCTTGATTTCATAAATTCTCAAGCCAAATATCTAGTGTGTTAAAGATTACACCCATCATTACCATACCACATGATATGCACAAGCTAATAACATACATAGCACATCTCCACAATTATGTTCTAGGTTTCCAACCATGACCTTTCATGATGGGGAATGAATGAAGGCTTGAGTGTACACACACAATATAGTTACTCCATAAGTTCATTTCAAGGGCATAACCACATCAGAACATTTTGGATAAAATTCAATAGATGGTAATTTATATGGGATTCTCCTCATTTGCAATGATCAAAAAATAATAAATATCTTGTTTGATTTATTTTAGGTGCACTTTTTGTTTCTCTATAGTTACTAATATTATGTAAGGGATTTATGATTACTAGTATTATCTGCAAGAGCTCGAATAGGTTCCTTTTAGCAGTATTATTGTTCACTGCATAAAAGAACAAAACCAAATTAAAAATATAAAACAAAAAAAAGAGAAGAAAATTCTCTCTTCACTACAAGCCTATCTCTTTTTCTTTGATTCATTGTGACTTAGGTTTGAATAGTTTTTCATCGTGAATATTTTTATCATAATGGTATGTTTGGTATCTACAATATTAATGTTTTGTTCGTTTATTTTCTTTAGATATCTATTATGGGGCTTCCCACCTTAGGTCCATGACATTTTCTTATTTACTTATAAGATGATAATGGGTGGCTTGTCTAGTAGTTGTCCCTTGGCTCTCTCCTATAGACAAACTTTCCCTTCACCAAAAGAAATAACAAGATATAAAAGTATTAAATAAGAGAGATCGAGTGTAGAATGTGATATTCTACAAAACATTTTTCAATTTACGGTTTATCAAATAAATTACACACCAATATTATATTTATTAAAACATTCAATTTAACATTAATATTTCTAAAAAAACTATTTTAGCTTTTAATTTATGTCATCATTAATAAGTAATTGCTTGACTAATACTTTTTCAGTTCCTTCCTCTATGGTTCCTATCATATTAGGGAATGTGGTTTGAGCCAACTAAGATAAGAAAATAGACTAGTACTCTATGATAAGATGACATAAATTAATTAGAAATGAGTGAAACTTCATGAAATTTTCTTATATATTAAAGGTACCTCATCCTAAAAGTATCTATTAATTGTTATAGAGTTCAAATAAGTAAGAAATTACTTATAATTGATAATAATTTAGGGTAACATAATGCTACAAGGGACATAAAACACGTATGATAAAATAGATATAATGATATCATAAAGACTGAAAATCAAATTGATGATAGAGTTGAAATAGGTAAGAAACAAATCTTATGATCTATAATAATTTGGAGTAGAATGATGCAACCTACATATATTAGTTATCATAAAATAAATATAATAAAATGATAAAGAGTCAAAATCATATTGATTATAGATGGTGGAGAAACAAAAGTACTATTTTAATTAATACCGAAGACTATACAACAAGAAATTCTTCCTACTCCCATTGAGTTGTTGATGATTGGACTCGTATGCTTCCAATATGAATTTTCCTTGCATACAAACAATGAGATGCCAATCGAATATTGCAGCCTTAACACAACCACCTTATCATCACAACCTCAATAAACTCTGAATATATTATATTTTTACTGAGGACTCAATGTGTATTAGTCACCTACTACTATGAAAGTGGTTGGTGGAA
>APFE030567580.1:0-10635 GCA_000404065.3 Pinus taeda | reverse complement strand
ACAATTCTAGGTGCACACACAAACACACATCATGTTGTGCTCTTGTTATTATGTCACGGCTCATAATGCTTCTAATTTTTTTACTTTTAATGCTTCTAATTTTTTTACTTTTAACAAACTGAAAATCCTGCGTTGTTAACATGGTTAAATGCCCTGCGTACTCTTGACTTTGAGCTTTTATAGTTCATCTCCACTTTATATCACTTTATATTTCCTTCTAGGTTCTATTTTTTCCTGGTAGGGGAAAATTGGAAATGCTTCCCTGCATTAACTTGGGCATAGTACACTGTCAATTGCAAGAGTCCTTTCAGCCAAGTTGCTGTGCCCGAGGGGCATTTACACTGTAAAAATTCACTCAATACTTGCACCTAGCTTTATCTGCTTGCCCCCGTGTCCATGAACCAATATAAACAAAAGGGAGCATGCCCAATCTGGTTTGAACTCAGATCATGGGATATATGATACTCTAAAGGAATGTGCTGTAATAAGAAAATCCGCTGGAGGACTTGGTGTTTCAGTACATAACATTCGTGCAACCAGTAGTTATATCCGAGGAACTAATGGTACATCGAATGGTATTGTGCCAATGTTGAGGGTATTCAATGATACTGCTCGTTATGTTGAACAAGGTGGAGGCAAAAGGAAGGGTGAGTGCTCATTACACAACTTGTTTTGGTATTCAAAAACTAATTTCAGTTAATATATGAAAAAAAGAGTAATGGGGCTATTTTGCCTTATGCAGGTGCATTTGCCATGTACCTAGAGCCATGGCATGCAGATGTTTTTGAGTTTCTGGAGTTGAGAAAGAACCATGGGAAGGTATCAGCCTGCCTTATCTCATATTGATGTGCTGGTTGATCTAAACTATAGCAGTCATTGCTTTTATGAAATGTTATGAACATAGGTTCGCTTTGTGGTTTATTTGGTGTTTTCTTATCCATTGCTTTGCATGGGGTTGTTTTAAATAGAAAATTGTTTTTAGCTCCTTTTTACATACATTGACAAAAATTGATTTACAACTGTGCATCTTATAGGAAGAGAATAGAGCACGTATCTATTTTTTGCACTTTGGGTGCCAGACCTCTTTATGAAAAGGGTCCAGGAGAATTCTACATGGACATTATTTTGTCCCAATGAAGCTCCCGGGCTTGCTGATTGCTGGGGTGAAGAATTTGAAGAATTGTACATGAAATATGAGCAAGAGGTGTGCATTGTTATATTTATTGTATTTTTTGGACAGTTGAACAATGGATCATAACAATTTTTTTTCAAATTCAGGGTAAGGCAAAAAAGGTTGTACAGGCACAGAAGCTTTGGTTTTCTATTCTGGAAGCTCAGGTAGAAACAGGCAGTCCATACATGCTCTTCAAGGTACACAATTTATGGAATTGTAGTTTGATGAATGTTGGATTAAATATCTGTTTAATGCAATTTAAAATGAACGCCTTTTGCAAAATTAACTGAATATCTCCTGCTATTTTTTACTGGTTGTGCAGGATATCTGTAACAGAAAAAGCAATCAGCAAAATCTGGGAACCATCAAATCTTCTAACCTCTGCACAAAGATTATTGAATATACAAGTCCAACAGAAACAACAGTCTGTAACTTGGCATCTATTGCGCTGCCTAGATATGTGAGGGAAAAGGTATATTCACTGGTTACATCCTTGTTGTAGAGGTCAATCTAGTGAAAGATGAAAACTAACTCATTCCACTTGTTCAGGGTATAACCCTGGAGTCTCAACCCTCTAAGTTGGTTGGTAGCAGAGGTTGGAGGAACCGTTACTTTGATTTTGATAAATTAGCAGAGGTTGGTCTTGTTATTTTTTTTTTGTGAAGTGATACTTTGAACATTCAAATCTTTAGTAGTTGTCTCCATTGTGTCTAGTTTTATTCGTGTACAAGTAAAAGCATCTAACATTGCACTGTTGAAGCAGGTCACATCAACTGTTACTATCAACCTCAATAAGGTAATTGATGTGAACTTTTATCCTGTGGAAACTGCAAAGCTGTCAAATATGCGACATAGGCCAATTGGTATAGGTGTTCAGGGTCTTGCTGACACTTTTATACTGCTTGGAATGCCATTTGAATCAGAAGAGGTCAGCGAATAAAGATTAGTGTAATATCTCCTTGATTATGTATAGAAGTCTATGTTTGATCTGGATGTCTCTAACATTAAATATTGCATGCAGGCTCAAAAGTTGAATAAGGATACTTTTGAAACAATTTATTATCATGCCCTGAAAGCATCAGTTGAGCTTGCTATTAAGGAAGGTCCATATGAAACCTACTATGGTAGCCCTGTGAGTAAGGTCAGTATATAAAAATAAGCTTGCTAATTTGACTCCTTATCAGCACAGCTACCACCAATTCTGAGATACGCCATACCATATTTGATTCAAGAATTATTCCCAGGATCAAATGAGTAAGCTTGTTTTGCTTCTTCACTTTCCTGATTTCTTCTATCACCTCTTCAATTTTTACCTGCCCACCAATTTCATCACTGCCATGGAGTTCTGTATCAGAGTTTCTGTCATCTGTTGGTAAATTATTTTCACAATCCTTTTGACCTCTCTCTGCCTTCAACGAATTCAACTGCAAGAAAGAAACACAACAGATTTAGTTAAGTGAGGTGTGTTGTACAGCCTCGGTCCTAGGTATGGAAAAGATGATCCTTCATCTCTTCATAAGTGTATTACTTCCTGTTAAAGTTCATTGAAATTTAGGCTGTACAGTGAGTGCATTGAACATGGGCAGTAAGACAGACCTATCTAAACCCGAGTCTGAGGTGTGTTGTACAGCATGGGTCCTGGGTGTGGAATGGGTGATCCTTCATCTCTTCATAATTGTATTACTTGTCAAAGCACATTAAATCTAGACTATACAGTGAGTGCATTGAATATGGACAGTAAAACAGATTTATCTAAATCCAAGACTGAGATGCACCTCAAGGTTGCTGCGCATGAGGGTATGTATTTCGAGTTTACACAATTTCGGTATCTTGAGTACACAAATGGTGGATGTCTCTGATTTCAGAACTCAATTGGCAATCTCCACATCCATGATCCAAGGGAGATAGGTGGGAGTTTACCACCACTGGCCCAAGTTCGACACTTGGCACATTTTGTCTGTATGGTTCAAGCTGAGAATCCCTAACGGTATACTTATCTACTCATCTTTTCATAAGAATGTTCTTCCTTATAATAGTGCATTGAACCTAAGCTGCGCATTGGGTGCATTGAATATGAAAACTAAGACAAACCCATCTAAATATCATATGGAAATCTTGAGAACACACAAATGGAAAACTTCTACATCTATATCAGGTCGGTTGGGCCATGGTGCAGTAGATAGGTGGGAGTTTTCATAGCCCTGTAATTTTGTAACAAAATTCCCTTCAGTTGCTTATATTGGGACTCCGGAGATGCAGGAACTCAGAGTTCTCATTAATCTGAAAATCTTTGAGAATCTGGTTGAATTCAAAATTGGGCAAAACCTCTAAAGCCATCACTCCACAGAATAGTAGTCAATGGTGAGAATCTGATCATGGTTTATTGAAATTTGTCCCAGCTTATCATATCTGTGACCAGAACAAAAAAAAATCGTTTGCTCTGAGATCAGCTTACTCTTGGGTTTACAGCCACTGATAAACAAAGCTCGATTCCTAGCTCATTCTGTCTAAAGGGATATGTTCCAGGAGACTAACCCCACTGCAAACCTAAAATTGAGGGTTTTCTATTTAAAACAACAATAAAAAAAACGAATCCTCAGAACAAATATCACACCCAGGGTTTAGAGGGGTTTCAGAGATGCAATATTTTCCCACGAGTCAGTATTACCCTATGTCAGTAATATCATTGCCCACAACCATAAAACTGTGTCAATCTATCCATACATACATATAGAAACCATTCTGAGTAGCAAAATGCATGCATACAGAATCCATTCTGGGTAGCAAGACACATGCATACATAATCAACTCTAGTTAACAAGATTACTGAAATGAAAAATATGATAATGAAGCATTCTTCTGCCAACAAACTAATTTATATGATATGTTCTGAGAAAACGGGGGAAAACCACGAAATTCAATTGAAAAACAAAGAAAGCCCTAATCCACATCTCGCGCCCATTCTCACTGGGTTCATCGAGGCAGTCCACAATTCTTCAAGTTGCACTACATTCTTCCCTGAATGTTTTTCCATCTCCTCGCACATAAATATTACATTCGCTTACCTTAACAGAATTAGCCTACATTCGTATATAGCAACCAAAGGAAATGGTATTGCCTGCAAGTTTGACAATTAAATTATCCTAGATTTTCCTACTCTGATTAAAATGCGATGAAATTCAAATTTGAATGCTCTACCCAAATCAACATAGATATTTTGTTCTTTGGTTTTAACTCTATCTACCACAATGTAGAGCGGAGGTTGTAATAGGCGGCACTTCACTACCGGCCGAGCTGCTAGGTGACCATGCGCGATCTATGTTTGAATAGGGAGAAGCTGGGCGAGAATTAAGTCCGGCTCTGGTTGGAGAAACTACATAAATGGCCAATGGCCTCGAAGAAGGAAGAGAAACTACATAGATGGCCAATGGCCTCGAAGAAGGAAGCTCCGTCATCTCCTCATTGGATTCGCCTACCTTAACTGAATGAGGGATAATACTTGATCGTGGGCCGACTTACATGGCGTTGTTTTAGACGCACTCCAACAACTTTCGCTGCCATGATGACTTTCAAGGTGTTATGCCCGCCCGACGGCAGACAGCTGTCAGCACAAGGAAGAAGGGGATCTGATGCCACGTGTCAGGTGGAGAACGAAAAGGATGACGAAAGTCCCTTTCAAAGGAAAGGCCTATCGGCATAAATATGTAAGTAATTTTACGTGTATAAGAGAGAGTTTTTCAGTAAAGGGGTTTATTGTCTAAACCGTGTCTCATAAGAAATAATAAATTTGTTAAATAAATAGGAAAGGTATATTAATATGTTAATAATGGAGGGAAATGCAATTACTATGTAAGTAATGTTAAATGTAATATTGAGGGTAAGTAGTTATAACTTGTAAAATTTAAGTGGTTAAATTTAAATTAATGGTTATTTTAGGATTTTATTTAGTTTCATGTTTAAGGAGTACAAATATAGATAATGCCTTTTTTTAGGATTCATGGGATTTTATCACCTTAGATGTGAGCTCTATTGTGAGATTATTATAATTAGTCTCTTTCATGCCTTCAATCAAGTTGCACCTAGATAAAGGCTTTTTTTGAAGATCCCATGTTAACCTTAGATCCTTATCCTTACACCTCGTATCTCCTTACCAATAATGCCTAATCATTAACATCTATAACACATGTAAATTTTTTTCCTCTAATGTACTAACCCTTAAGATCTAAAAGTGTTTACCTCCAAACCACTCTAATCATAAATAGCAATATTATGCCTTTAACTGTTATAATTACTAACACATAACTCATTACCCAGGAAGTCCCCAACCTTTCAGTCACATAACGTTGATAAAATCATAACATTTATAACCCATACTACAAATGTCTTCTAAAATTTAATACTCCATTCCCTCACCCTTTAGGTCCTTACTACTCTCAGTACAACCGTCATAATCCCTAACATAACCTTTGTAACTCTACCACTTAACCCCTATAACTCTTAAACCCTACAAAACTAAACAAATATGACACATTGCACCTATAACCGCTATCCCTTACTTCCCCTAAACCAATTAATTATGTGCTCGCTAACTCTTATAACCACTATCACCCTCGTCCCATGTATCTCTAATATAAAATATATAACCTTTAATCTATAATTGTGATAATAGTTATGGCCCATTGTCTCTAATATAACCAATGGCTCCTATACAGGTAAAGATTAATAGATTTAACCTCTAAAACCTTTATATCATAACGTAATAAGATCAGTATTCCTAAGCCTAGACTTACATCCTCCAATACCTCATAAACCTTTATCCTTAAATCTTACTATTCCCAGCACCTTAAAATGTGTACCTTATTACCCTAAAATCATATAAACCTCAATTATTATAAAACATAATAGACATAACCAGTATTTCTCATATCATCTGCACCATCAAATATAACTCCTATAGCCATGATCACAAGTATTACCACAAACCTTAATCATTATGAACAATACTAACCTTAATACTTCTGAACACTATGTCCCATATCTATGAACTCCTATAATACCCATCAAATAATGTATACAGCTCATCTAACAAACACTCCATTTAAATTTGAACCTTTATAACTCTTAAAAGCCTATAACATATAATCACTCTAATCTATACATTACACATCCCTTATAACCCATGACTTCTTAATCATGTATACTATGACACATATATTCTAATACTGCTATAACGTATATAAACCTTATTCATCAAATTAGTATTACCCTTATGACTAGTAATTACAGCAACATATATCACACTTTAGGTATACATTCTCTAACTCCTTAAAGCCTCCGCCTTGAACTTAGTAAATCGTTTTAACCATAAATACACATGTAAATTCATTTACTAACACATTTAAGCCTTAAGAGCTATCTAAAATAAATTCTAGTATCTATCTCTTCTAATTAATAATGTAATGCATCACCCCTATTATCCCTATATACCTATCTATTATAATTATCAACAACTAAAACAAAGCCCATAATACTTAAATTTCCTAACCCCTAACCATTACAAAACCTATTCCATGTAAACTGATGCAAGAGCATTAGACCAAGCTTGAGAGGTGAAGAAATGGAGCAGAGCTTAATAATGTGGTGGAATGTCTACATGTAAATGCTGGAAAATGATTTAATTGTTTCTTAGATTTGTAAATATTTAATTTAGAGGAGTTTTGTTTCTTTTTTAATAAGTGGGGATATATTTTTGTTGCAAATATGATTTTAGTTCCTTGTTTGTAGAGAATATGAAGTGGTTCATCACTAGTGGCCGCTGGTTGATCCCTTACTAATTTTTTAAAAAGAGAACGAGTGTCTAGAGGAAAAATAAAGGATGAAAGAAAAGAAACGGCTCGTGATTCGCTATGAAATTGCAACCTTGTTGTTGCATTCTATTGTACTTCCTTTTGTTCAAACACTAAAATTTTGTTTCATGTGTGAATCATGTAGTTGTATAGCAATGGGATTGTGAGTAATATAATTTGAATTGAATCAAAATACAGAGGTTGAATAAATTGTTGTCTACTATGAAATGTGGTTAATAATAATTATGTTCGTGCGTGTTGTTTACATTTAGAAATTGGTATTTATTCCATCAAATTACACCAATCATCTGAGTGTGAACCTTTAATCATTGTGTGTGTTCATATTTTATGATTTCCTATCGAAATGGTCACCCAACCTATAGATGAATGTGCCACGATGTTCTGGGGTGGGAACACAAGGGATTCTGAGTGAGTTTGAGCATTGAAATGAAGATGTTAGTTAGAACATTGTCACACATTTCTTTTTGGGATTTAGATTCTTAGTTTGGAGCGTGAGCGTAATCCTTTGTAAGGGAACATGAGGGGGATTATTCCCTAAGTTGGGAGATAAGTGAAGACAATGGACAAAATGATTGATCAGAGGACCAAGTTTCTTCCCCTCCCAACAACCCGAAAATAGAGATTGTGGAAGTGCTACAAAAATATTTCACAACACCTATAAGTTTTTTGAAAGAGTGCTATAAAAATATTTCTCAACCCCTACAACCAATTTTCTTTTTGCATTGCATTTGAGTCAAGTTTCGCCTTATAGTTCGCCCTTAGTCATCATTTTTTGGTATCAGAGAAGGTTTAAGGTAGAGCAACGTTTCTGGTGGAGTTGTGTTTGACATTGATGGTGTTGTATACAACCAAGGGAGATGGTTAAGTGAGCAAGGACAGGCAGCTGGAAGAGGGCAGGCTTCATCTCAAAATAATGATGCAAGTAGCCCAATACAGTAAGGACAACAAGAGAAAGAAGGTGACTTCAAAGGAGGAAGACCTTACCTGAGAGGTAGAGGTAGAGGAAGAGGCAAAGATACTACTTATCAGTGTTATAAATGTGGGTAGCTGGGTTATAGATATTTTAAGTGTCCTAAGAATGAAAAAGGAGGATAGAAAGATGTCTATGTAGCTCAGACAGAAGCAACATAAGCATAAGCCCCTATGGTAGAAAATGCACCAGAGGCAAGAGAAGTTTCAATGATGAATAAGGTCTTATTGAAACTTATTGGTCAAAGTTGTCACTGATGTCCATATGGCATTCTTGGAGATGGAAAATATTCTTGTGATACATGAATAACCCTTGTTTTGCTAACCTCATGTAATCCCTAGGAGAAAACCCTAAGCATGAGACGATGCAAATTCCCTAGCTATATACCCATATCTATATGATAGAAATTCCCTAATATAATGATGCCTGATCTAATGATGAACGAAGGAGCCCTTTCAATGAAACCCTCTTCTTGCATGTCATAAATTTGAAGGCCTAAAAAAAAATCCTAAAGCGCTAGCCCTAAATGCTTAATTCATTATGACCTAAGGAAACATTAATCCTTATAAATGTCTTAATCCTAGAGGAACCCTGAACATCGTCCAAAACACAAATATCCTAAAAACTACCACGAATAAAATTATGATGAAATTTTACAAAATTTTATTGGTGGTAAAATGACCTCATTTAAAAATGAAAATGGCACCAAATTATAAAGGGCATTTTCCCATTTCCAAGCGAACTATTACTTTCCCTTTACTTTCCCTCTAACTCTTCTTAAATTGGGAGAAAATGATTTTTTAAGATAAAATATTATATTTTATCCCAGCTTACCTAAGCGGACTTGTGTAGGCTAACATTCATAAACAGATGTGTCTATTCGTATAACACCAAAACCAATATATATAGACGCCCAAAACACTTCATTTGATAATAAAAAATCATTGAAGAACACAGTCAGGAGGCACATAAATTAAAGGAGGTCAAGAAGACATAAAAGTTTAATGTTTGGGTTAATTTTTGTGTTGGGTTATCACTCAAAGCTAAATATACATAACTCATAATTATTTTGTTTTCCTCAAGCTCGGATTTGGGACAGTCTTCGTTGCAGCAAAACGTGTGAAAACGTCTTGTGAGAGGTCAGAACTGTGGAGAGGCTTCGATAGTCAAATCTAGAACTCCGACCAGTAAGGACTGCCCTCCAATTCACATCTCTATGATAATTTGAAGTTATCTAAGAAGACCATTGTCACTTACAAGCTCGGATTTGTTGAAGCATTCAAGATCAGGAACGGTGGACAACTCGGTTGAAGAAGTGAAGACCTGAGAACAGTTCTTGTGTGTGTATATGCGGGAGTTTGAAACTGTGGTTGCATTCTATCCCGGATTGGTTGTCACAAGCTTAGATTATCTCGTCTCAGAATTTTGTAAAGGATCAAGACTTATGGTAAATTTACTCGTTGAAATATCAGTTAAGAGCTCGGATCATAAGCTTGTGAATTTGGATAGGCCTACATAATAGTGACCTGTGGGAAGATTGAGTCCGATCAGTTTTAGGGCTCATATTTTTTGGAATAATCACCTAGGCAGCTCGGTTGAAGGTTTAGTGCTCAAAGTTGTTGGGGGCCCCATATAAATAGTGATGTGTGACTATTTTTGTTGGCCTCCAACCCATTGAAGAAGACACTTTTGGGAAAAAAACCTGTTGAAATTGTCTACATCTGGTGCACATATTATGACATGATAGTTTTGTGGTGAAACCATGTGTTTTTGATCTATTAAGCAATTGTGCCACCATGAGGCCCATATTGTAGCACATCATTGGAAGCGTTTGAAGGAAATCCTAATATAATAAACTAGAAGAGCGGTCACCTGTTGGAATTTTAATTGAAGTTGAAGATTGGTGTAGACATCTTTTGGAGCAGCTGAAGACATCCTTTGGACCAACTCTTGAAGACAAACTTGGAGTTGCCTCAATCAGAAGAGCTTTGTATTGTATTGACTTAAGGATTTGTCTAGCAGACCTTGGAGCGTCATTCAAGTAATACGTTGGTGGTAAACAATATGGAGCACGTGACGGATTATTTGGTATAAACTTTGAGAAAATTATTGAAGACACTATGATGCACGGTTGAAGGCCCTCATGAAGTGACCTTGGAGATTTTGTTCGGGTGAAATGAAGAGTTGTGGTGATAGCTTCAAGAGAAGACATAGTTGTTATCAATGAGCTAAGTGCTTGGGAGATCATTTGAGGGCAGTGTTGAAGGTGAAGATATTTCTAGCGCTTGTTTGAGAAGATATTGGGAGTCATGAAGAATCATTAAACAAATATTGACAAATTAAAGTTGTGGGTTAAATCCCTAGAGATAGGAGTCCCCAAGAAGACCAAGTTGGAGCCTGTACCAGAGATGGGGTTGGAGCCCTAGAGGTTGGTGCCTCAAAGTGACAAGGTTGGAACCTTGGAAACATAGAATTGGGGCCCTAGAGTTTGGAGCCTCGTGAATTCCAAGTTCCCTATTCAAACTTATGAATTATTTTATTATGAAATTAAGAAATTACTTTCTTATGAAACTTATGTAACATATTCTTTAATTAATTTTTGGAAGATATAAAGAAAACTATAA
>APFE030567576.1:126214-152802 GCA_000404065.3 Pinus taeda | reverse complement strand
GGCTTTAAGTGTTCTCAGAAAGAGACCCTCGGCTCTGTACAGTTCCTAGTTTGCTTTCTGTTCATTTTGGTGGGGATAATTATAGTTTCCGGGCTATTTCTGTCGCTTAACCACTGGAATCACTCTGTTACAGGTTATCATTCAAGTTTTCGTGCCTTGCCTTCTCCATAAGGTAAGCTCAGGTTCTTTTTGAACTGTTTCAGCTTTTCTCTTTCCAATTCTAATGTTTTCCGCCACGGTTCTTCAGGTTTTCATAGTGGCTTGTTCTCGAAGCTCGGTCACTTCGACACCAGGTAACACTTCACTGCAATTTTCTTCAGTATTGTAGTTGCTGTGGACATACGCCTGTGTTTTTACCCTAACTTGTGTTTCTTTGGATTGTAGGTGACTCGGCTCTGTTGAATAGACGCGGCTCGGTGGTCTTGATTACTCGGCCTTCACTGTATCTGCTCTCCTGCATTAAACGGGTAGTGTTCTCCACATTCACATGTCTTTTATAGGTTATGTAGGGTTCTGTCGGCTCTTGTAGGTTACGGTTCTCGCCTGTGCGATGAGATTTTGTTGGGTTATCTCCTTTAGACGTAATAGCTCCCTGTAGTCGTGCACTGGTTCCTTATTTCTAGTTTCTCCGCCTTGCAATGTAATTATCTTTACAGTTGGTCTTTCATTCTGAGGTTTTGACCTCTGGTTGTACTAAACCCTATTTGGTATACCGTTACCCAGTCCCTTGATGACCTGGGTTGTCGTGGTTTTTGGAAACCCTTCTCTGTACTGATTATTTTGGACAATAAAACGCTCGCCGTGTTATGGCTGTGCCAATTTCTCAAATGCTGTTACTTGTATCTTGCTGTTCGAATGTTAAATTGTAATTCTTGATTATGTTCTTAGATTCTGGTTTGGTTTAGTTGTAATGTGCGGATTTGTTTTAGAAGCTATGAACAGTAAGCAAGGGTTTGTGCAATATTTTGAAATATTACAGTATTTGGATTTACTCTGCTACGGCACTTAACTTTCTGGTTAATTAATCGAGGGTTCTTGTGGAATACCTGTGAATGCTTCTATTCGTGCGTACCAACTTCTGTTCCTTGTGTATGATAATGTCTTGCTTGTCAACGTCCGCTACTAGGCATTCGTCTGGTGTTGACCTGTGTGTATGCGTCCTTGGGTGTGTTCTATCGGACAGTATGTCGACTGTCACGCCTGCTCCACTTCTTGTGAATCGTATCTGTCTTTTATATCAAATACGATTGGATTGTATAGTAACTTATATTATGATGCAAGAAAAATAGACTGTTACAGTGATGATTTAAAAGAATGAATCGATCATAGAAAAATCTATTTTGAAAAGTACAAATCTATTTGAAATGACTGTAGTTTTCTTTTTGTTTCTTTCGTCAGAGAGAGGAACCTTTACAATCATTGTCTCTACTCTTTTAAACTCAAAGAACCTAACTGTTCTTTTTCAGTTGAAACTAACCCAACAGATTTGGGCAACTGTTTTCACTTAACCGACTATAACTAATACAATGCCTTTTAAAGAAAATCAATTTAATTAATAGTTTATGTTTCTGCTTCTAACTCCTAAATAAAACAGAATCAGTGCATGACTAATTTAACCGAATCCTATCAGCATAAAAGTAAATAAAACAAGTAAATGAAAGTAAAATAACTGACAAGGTTTTGACACCTGTCCAGCTATACGTAGTGACTGTGTGTTCTGTTTCTCTCTGAGACTGCCAGCCTCATTCTGCCTCCTCAGAGCCTCATTCTGCCTCCTCAGAGCTGGATGCTCCTGCATCATTATTTGATCTTAAGAATCATTATTCAAATATTAATTTTCATAAACTAGTGGTTATATGATCTTTTGGTCTCTACATCACCCTCTATTTAAGCTTGTGGTATGATCTACATCCTCATCTGGTCCTGATGAAGAACCACATTAGCTCGTTCGAAACACGTCGACAAAATTTTCTCCTATGTGATTTATATTGAAAAGACTCTTCTTAATGTGATATGGATCACATAAGCGTTAATTTAAAAAATATGTTTCCTGGAAAGAATGTTTGTTCAGAAGGAGAAAAATTAGGGGCATTGTCATTTGAATAACAGGGTTCATAGTAAAAAAGATAAGCAATCACACAAGACATCACAATATGCTTTGATAAAGTGCAAGATATGCTAACAAGTGTTCAACATAATATAGTTATATACATGAAGCGTTAGACATGAATAAAGTTAACAAATGAGTAGGAAATACATGAAGTAAAAAAATAAATTGAAGACATGAAATCTGTGTGATAGCTAAATACACATTCAACTCAGGATTTTGTTTTACAAAAATATTTCACTTCAACGATTCATTGGGAAATAAAAATTATGTTCTAAAAGTATATTTGCATGTGATGACAAAAAAAAATTTACTTGTAAAAAACTTATGATGAAAGCATAAATGATTAAGTGAACTGTAGTTTGAACAAAAGGGTTCACAATGAAATATATATGCAATTAGAGAACATATAACAATTTTCTTTGATAGAAAGAAATAAACAACAAGATATGTTGAGAAGTGTTCAACATAATATTCTTTTACTCAACCATAAATATACACTAATAAAGTTAATAATTAAGTAGAATATATATCCGTGAAGAGGTACAAGTCATAGCAACAAATCAATGTGTTGGCTCTATTCGCATTGAAATCAGACTTTTGTTCCACAAAAGTTTTCACTCAAAAATTTAATGTAAAAATACAAATATTGTTTCGGAAATATATTTTCATGTACTTCCAAAAATAAATTACATGAAAATAATTTATGCCCAAAATGAGAGTAATAACAATTTCCTTTGACAAGGAAAAAAAGGAAGTCTAACATATGTTGATAAGTGTTTAAGAAAATATCCTAATTTTCCACCAAAGACAAGAATGGATAAAGTTAAGAGTTGGGTAGAAGATACATGCGCTAAGAAATTAAAGTGACAAAAGGAAATCGATATCATAGGCCAATACACATTCAAGTCTGAGTTTTTTGCTACAAATATATTTCTCTTAAAAAAATGATTGGGAAATAGAATTCTTGTTGCCAAAATATTTTGCAAGAAATGGGAGAAATAAATAAGTTGAAACTAAACTATCTTGAAAACATGAGAAATTTAGTGCACTATAGTTACAATACATGGTTCACTACCAGAGAGATATGCAACTAGAGAGCAAAAACCAATTTTATTTGAAAGAGGAAAAAAGTGTTTAAGAGAATCTGGTGATATTCATTCATTGATAGACATGAATAAACTTAACAATTGAGAACCAGATATATCAATTTAAAAATGAAAGAGATATCAGGGAATGAATTCCATAGGAAAGACACATTCAAATGGGAGTTTACTATTTAAAAAAAATTGACTTTATAAATTTCTTGGTAAATACAAGTGATGTTCAAAAAAACATATTTTCTTGTAAACCCAAAAATATATATCTTGAAAATAAAATATGTTGAGAATGATAACAATTTAGTGCACTATAGTTTCAATCAGAGGGGAAAAAAGGAAATTTCCTTGAGCAACAAAATAAGGTGTGGCATATCCCAAAAACTAACGAGCACCACCTGCCAATATTGAGCCGAAGATAAACTTGAGTAAACTTAACTACTGAAGAATATGTACATCCATCAAGAAGTTAAAGTGATAAGATGAAATGAATTTGGCAATACAACATGCATTCAATTGCAAGCTTTTGTCTCCAAAAATCTTTGAGTTCAAAAAATGCTTTGGAAAATAAAATTCGTACACTTAATGACCATACAAACCCTTACTGCAATGTAAGAGGTCATAAAATAGTAATATATAAAAGGAAAGTTTGTTCAATTGCTAGGAATGAGAAAGTCTTTAAAGTATGTTTGCAAAAATAATAATTTATGCTCTTAATTTTTAATGCTTCTAGAAAGGATTTTGTGTAGGGAAATCTTGTTGGTAGTTCAAGCTTCCTCCTCGTAATTGGAGTCTTCATTTTCCATGCTAAGAAAATGTGGTGCATTTTCCTAGATCTAGCTAGCCCAATTTGAGTGTAGATAAGAAATTGTTGAGAAGTGAATAGGATGGAAATGAGTGATATTAACTTTGCACATGGATATGAAATTCTGTACAACTTTTTTTTTTTTTTTATATATATTTGATTGTAAATTTTGAAATTAGTTTGATTTTCTCTAAGGGAAATTACATAAATCTCTGAAAGTTTTCTTGATTCCAGGTTTTAAGGCTATCCATGAATTTCTGGTCATCTGTGCTGTTGTCTTTTAGATTATTTTGCATTAACTGGGGTTTTTCATCTTTTAATGGTTGGGAGCCTGATAAATCAAATTCCTCTATAAAATTTGTCTCCATCTCCCATATTGACAGACAATATTTAGTGGCCCTTTTGATGCATTCTTTGATTTCATTGGCCTCATATGGTCATTGACCCAAGGAAGAAAACATTAATCTTAATTCCATTTTAGAGACTTTCAAGATGCTGTCAGGCTGGAGCTGTGTTTCCCATTAAATAATTGATGTGATTGTTTCTTTGATGTACTTTCTTTGTTCCATCAAAGATTCTATTCTCTCTTCAAGATCCAAATTTTGTTGATAAAATCCACAAATTTTATCCACTTGTTTATACAACTTAGCTTAGGCTTTCCTCAACATTTGGTTGGCTTGTATTTCTTGCACCTTAAAAATCTCTAGACTATTTTCTGTTTCATGATTTTGAATTTATTGTAAATTAAGAGTCTCAATTTCTTCCTTCATTGTTGTAAGAGTCTAAATTTCTTCCTTCATTATTGCCATCATGGTTAGAATGTTGTTGTCACATTCTTTCTTCAATATTCTTATTTGATGTGGATGTGCCTTTTCGATTTGTTGGATCTCAGTGGAGTATTTAAGTTTCAATTCATTCAATTAATTTTGGTATGGATTTTGTAAGTTGTGTCTTTCAATGGTGAACCCACCTACAACCAATGTGAAATTGTTTTGCCAACTTTCTTCAGTGAATTCCTTATTTTTCTCTATTTCACTTTCGAAGAGTTTTATCTTCTGTTGACTGGAAATCTCATCAATATGGCACTGGTTACAATTGACAAATGTTGCCAAAGCCCAGGAGGATTCTTCAATCTTTTCCTCAACGTTTCCCATTACTTTCCAACTGAATTCTAAAATGGTTTCGATTTTTTTTTTTTTCTTTGTTCTTTTAACAATTGAATTAGTTTTAACATTAAATTAATACTCAGTCAAGGATGGAACAATTTCACGAATAATTTCTACTTCAATGATAGGTTTAAATAAAAAATAATCAAGAAGGATTTTTGTAGAAATTAGAGTCATGGATGTGTCATGACAAGTATGTGGAATATATATCTCGGTACATTGTTCTGGTTGCTCAAGAAACTCTTTTTCTCTACCAGAGAAAGAAGTCAATGATGACAGAGGGGTCCAAGTAATTTCTCATCTTTCTTTGTATCAATCTGCATATATTTAAGTTCCTCATTAATTTTCTTCGGCTTTGTATGTGCCTTGCTGGTGTCTTATGGGCAGCCAATAATAATGATATTATCTACAAAGGAACTCTATTTTTCATTACCTTTTCTTTCTTTGGTCTACGCTGTTTCTAACCTTTGACTTATATGTTCCTTTCACCTTGTTGGTCTATCTTGATATCTTTCTCTTTTTATTTAAGAGTGCTTAAGTTTTCCATGCTTGTCTCTGGAGATGTAAAAAAAACATAAAGAACATTTTTAATTTGTGATTCTTCTATTTTGGAGAAGAGAAAACAAGGTATTAAATAATGTCATTGAAATTGTATTTCAAAATCTCAAGAAATTTTATCTCTTCAATTGTAGTATGAGCATGAAAACTCTCATGGTTAAGGAAGTCCTCATAAAGGGTTTCCCTAAACTATTACAGTTTACTTCTATCCTCCCTACTCAATAACCTCTCTCTTTCAATATCTTGGTGAATATTATCAATATTAATGAAAATTTCATCAAAAATAGGCTACTAGTGTGTGTAGGTTTTGATGTAGATGACAACCCTTTAATGGTCATTGATGATTCTTAGAGGGTCACAGTCATGAAGGGGAAATGAATAAAACCAAACAAGCCTGAGTTCTTTAGCCTCCTTAAATGCTTGTCCTTGGTCCTTGAGGCATACTTTTCCGAAGTTAATTTGGAAGTTTGACCATATTTCCTTTTGAAGTTTGCTTAATTTCTAAGCTTGACCATTCAACGCAGTTTGATTGGCTACCTCACTTAAGGATATCCTCTTTAGAATAAATATAGGAAGAAGATGAGGGTCGACTTCACCTCCATAGACTCTAATATTTGTGAATAATTCTCCCATGAACTAGTCTCCTTTCTCTGGAAGTTTGACCATATTTCCTTTTGAAGTTTGCTTAATTTCTAAGCTTGACCATTCAACGCAGTTTGATTGGCTACCTCACTTAAGGATATCCTCTTTAGAATAAATATAGGAAGAAGATGAGGGTCGACTTCACCTCCATAGACTCTAATATTTGTGAATAATTCTCCCATGAACTAGTCTCCTTTCTCTTGTAACACCATTTTAAGGCTTTCACTAACAATCAGGGGGTTTTCTCCAAATAGAATCTGATGGAAAGGAGTCATCACTTAATTACAGATATCATAAAAATGGAGTTCGATGTTACTTTCCCACAAAATAGGGGCATAATTATGAATATGAAATTTCTGATCAACTAGGTAATTCCATTTCATTATAGGAAATGAAACCAAAGTAATTATAATATCAATAATATAGTATGACATGCGAAACAACTAATCTATAATATCCATACAATAAAAAATCTCGTAAATTCATATATTTATAGAATAAATATATTATTAATGTAATATATGACTAACGTTTTCATTTAGGTGGACGTGGTTGTAACTACCAAAAGGAATTACCTTGTCAGTACTGTAACATTCTTGGTTTATACGGTGGGATGTTTAAAAGACTTAATTATTCTTGGGAAATATGAAGAATTAGTTACAATCTACTTTTAACACTCGTAAAACTGAATGTAAGGAATGTGTGAGAAAAGGGGATTGAAATTGGAATTCACCGAGGAAAACACCTTAAATGGATGAGAAAACTTGATAATGAATTTGCAGAGACACTTCCAACAAAGAATTGGATATGGAGGCAGAATATATGAAAACAAAGGAAAGATTTTTCAAACAAAATATACGTGTTCCGTGCATTGAATTCTTAAAAGGTTGCATGGCTAAATTAATTGTGTGAAATTGCATGATTTATTTGACTAGAAGTTAATTCAACCTGGTTGTTGTATTAAAATATTCACTTATCTTTACTTGCATTTAGAAACGTAGAGAACGATGTGTTAGCGCAAGAACAAAATTAAATGAGAATCATGTGCATAAAAGGACAAGTAGCCAGGCTTCTTGAAAAGAATGTTTGGTTTTTCTTTTAGTAATTTTCTTGAAAAAAAGGAATGCATGATTAATGCACAAAGTTAATAATTATTTTGTCAAATTTCCTCCAGGAAGAAACACTTATTTGCATGAAAATAAAAGTTATTGTGTTATATTTACTCAGAAAAGAAATATGCACTTGCATACACAAAAAGAACAACTTTGGTATTATATTTGTTGGAAAGAAAACACATGTGAAACTTGTAAACAAAAATATTAAAGAAATCATGATATTTTTCATGGAAATAGTGTATGCAAAATTTTCTTATGAAAAGTGAAAGAAAATAAGTTATTTCATTAAATAAAAGATTTTTAGGAAATTATGAGAGAAAGTTAGATTATTAATTGCCTTAGAGATATTAGCATGATTCCTATAGACTCTTAAGAGGAATATGTGCACAATAATAATATACATTATATTGGAATTCTTGAAATATATTTCTGTTTTAATTCTTGAAAATAAAATATTAAAGTGAAATGTCCTTGCATACATTCTTAGATTCTTGGAAAAGAGAAAAGATAATTACATTAATTTTCTTGGAATGGTTTTCATGAATCTCTATGCATATATTAGCCATGTTGTTGATTTAAAGAATAGAAGGATTTGAGTTGAGAAAGACTTGCATATGATTTTTGTGTGCAAATTGATGAAAAATAAAGATTGTTTTCTTAAGAGATGCATATGAAATCTCATTCATACAAGAACAAGAATATGCTTGTTTCTTGAAAAGATTATGTGCATTAAAGGAAGGGTCATTGTGTTAAAAAAAAACACATGTTGCATGCAAAAAAGGGTAGTAATTGTGATATAGAAAATATGTTTTTGCATGTATATAAAGAACACTATTATGTTAATTTTCTTGAAAATATTGTTTGGCTAGATGAATTGTGTTAATTTCTTGATTTAGGCGCATAAAAGGTTAAGTAAACCTTGCTATTTTTGTTTATTTTTTATGCATAAAATATGGTTATCTATGGTAATTTCTTGAAAGGGAGGCATGATAAACTTGCACTTAGAAAGATAGAGAAACAAGGTTATATTAACTTCCTTTTGAGAAAGAAGTATGTATTTGTTTACATGAAAATAATAGCTAATGATGGTAGCATTATAGAGAAAGGAATATGTGTTGTGTATATTAAAGAAGGGGTATTATGATAAGATCTTGCATGCACAAATAATAGTCATTGTGTTATAGAGATATGTTCTTCGCATGGATATAATAACTATTGAGCTATATTTCTTTAGAAAAATGAGATGTAATTACTTTTATCAGAACTATTATGTTAGTTTCTTTTGCTATAATATCATGCATATGCATACAAGATTTGTATCAGCTTTCATTTCGAAATAATATACATTTGTATGTGGGAAATGATAGCTTGTTGTGTTAGCCTACATTGGAAAAGATTATTTGGGGAAGAAGGTGAATTTGTATGCACAAAAACCATAGTAATGTATTGGCTTCCTTGGAATATATATATGGGTAACGTTGGTATGATTTATTGCATTAGTTTTATGAAAAAGAAATCATGTTTTTGCACACCCTATTGTACTAGATTTCCTGGAAAAGGAAACATGTGTTTGCATGCTCTGTTGTGTTAAGAATTGTTTTGGGAAGATTCTTTGGAAAGTGTATACATTTGCATGCATAGAAACATAATTCGTTGTGTTAGATTTCTTTACATATTAAAAATGATTAAAATAATATTTGAATAAATAAAAATAATCAAGAATGTATAAATTTACTCTTTCAATCGTTAATTTATATTAAAATTAAATTCATTTTAATTTTAATTAAACCTTAGTTAGTTCAATCCCAACCAAGTATACTTTAAAAACCAGAAAACTTTATAAATGAATATCTAATAATTAGTAATTAATAAATATATAATAACTCGGATGCGGGTGCTTCTCGATCGCGTGCCCAACACGTATAACACCCTCTCGGCAGCTGGATGCCCACCTGGTCGCATTTAAGAATGCCGATCGCACAACAGATTATCGATCCTGGGTTACTGTGCGAGGTGAATATGGTACCTTCAGGAATTAATGGAGCTCAGTGGAGTGCAGGGGCATTTATGCCACATAGCTGGCTTGCCATGAGGACTCGTAGTGTTATAACCACCCAGCTCCCTCCCCGCCATTGGCATTTCCTGTTTCGGAGCATTGGTAAGTCTAAGTGCAGGTTTCATTCCCTTGGTGTTAAGACGGTTGCGCAAGCCTCTTTCCCCTCCCCCAATTCTCATCTGCTCGGTTCTCCAAGTCGCAAGCAAGAGTTTACAATGCCTCGAAGCAGAGGAATTCCGCGCAGAGGAGGATCTTCAGATCCCAGAGGTCGAGCCCTACACTCCCCTTCTCCGCTCATTATTCCAATTTCCTCTGCCTCTCTGTCTTCACCCCCCCCAATCCATCCAGCCAAGTCCCAAATACCTCCTTTCAAACTTCCTGCTTCACATTCTGCAGTCGACTGAACAAGCCAGTGGTTACCATTACGACTACCATTCTGGTAGCGGAAGAGGCGGAATTGCATGAGGACCCGATTAGCTCTTCATCCACCCCATCTCCGGAGGAAATTCTGGCTCAGGGAGAAGTGGAAGGACCGAAGTTCACTGTTGAACACATGCAGGAAGACTGCCCTGCCGCCGAGGATGCCACCCGTCAACGGACTCTGCCTCAGGAAGAAGTTCTCGTTTGTGGTCCTGTTCAACACGATTTTGGTATTCTTCATCTCGTTACCCCTATTGAGGGTGGAGCCGAAGGCAATGAAGAAGTCACCTGGGTCGCCGCACCAAGCACACAAGCTGAGCGGGACACCCACCCTCAGACACCGCTTGAGTAACTACCTCCTCTCCGCAGTCCGGTTGCTACACCTCCAAGGTCTAAGTTTTGATTTAAAATCTCTGTTACTGTCTTTCTCTATGCTATATGGTCAAGTTGCAAGTTTCGGTCAGTTCCTAATCCGACCTCCGCAAGTTTTTTTGGAATGCTGGTGGATGTTTCAACTTTTTGGAAACTTTGATGTGCGCAGTTTTGCCATAGCATACTGAGGCTATAAATGTTCTCTGTTATGCGCTTTTTTGCTTGTAAGGAATGGATAACTGGAAGCAGTTCATTTCAGTGTTGTAAACGGAGTACACATACATGTTCAGCTGCTCCTCTCTGAACTCTGTTTCTTCTGTTGAGGGCTGGTTCATTCACCCTTTGAGGCTGCGACCTCATTGTAAATATCTCTTTTTTTCTTATTAATAGAAATAGTGTTTATTCAGAAAAAAAATTAAAAAATATATAATAATAGTCTACAAACATCAAGACTTAGGAACATCATTAAAAAAATACATTAATAATTATTAATCAATAAATATACAATAATAGTATAAGCATCAAGACTTAGCAACATCGCTAACAATTTTTTTTAATAATTATCAATTAGGAAAATTATATATTTTCCATAAATATGGGAACATTAGATTAATATAGCTCATTATCATTATAACATTAAATTCTAAATAATTGTTATTTATTATTTCAGTCATGGTTTGAAAAAGAAATAATAAAAATTCAGTTACTAATGCATATAAGATTAAGTTAGTTCTTGATCATTATTAAATATCAAGTTTTAATTATAATTTAATATTTTTAGTCATGCAACATTTAAACATTATTGTCAATACTAAAAAATAATCATTAAAATCTTTTAATTAATTAGCAAAACTAATTAGTTATGCAAAAAAAAATTAGTTAGTTGATAATAATTAATAATATTAGGTCAAAACATTTAATTTCAATCATTTAATCAATAACTAGAAATACAATTGTCAAAATTTATAATATTAATAAAAAAATTTAATAATCATTAATAAAATCAATAAATTAAACTAAATCTATTTCATATCATTATCAAACCTGTCGGCTCCATGCATTCCCATCCCAACCCTCTCCTCTATTTATTACCTCATTAATCTTTGACTTATTCACTCATTTAATCCTGGTGATGAACCACAGAGGTTGGTTCGAAACATCGATTACAAAATACATCAATGTGATGAGTCCAAAAGATATCACCACACAAAATGTAGATCACAAAAGCCTCAAATCTATAGCTTTATCATAATTACCTTCACACTTCTTGAATATTGCATTGTTGAAGTTATCTAGAAATTGAGTGTTTAAGAAAACTTCGGGAGGAATCATCTTGTAAATTGCTAAAAAAACTTGCAGATTCCAAGAGGCTATAAATTTTTTGTTGTAGTCTACTATAGTGATGGTAGGAAAATCTAGGTGTCACATAGCCCATGCAACCATGTCGTATAGGGAAAACGTTTCGCTCTAGAAACAACTTTGTGGAGTTCTATGCCACTATTTTTCTCAAATTCAGTGTTTTTTTCCTGAGTTGAAGTTTTGGAGTTTAAATAGATTCTATTCTCAAAAAAATTAGAAATTTCTTCCCACTTCATCACACTTTCCATCTGGGTTTTGAAGGTGGTGTCTAAAATGAGAGTTGTGTTCACATTGCAATCTTCTGGTTCTGGATTTTTAGCTCCCTTTAGGTGTTCCTTAATATGTTGAATAACCTACTTTGATGTCATAGGTTTTCCTTTCTTACCCATGTTGTGCCCTGAAAATGAATTAAAAAAATTCAACTTTCTATAAGAGATATCAAATTTACTAGTGTATTTCTCTATGAAAATGCATGCTTACTAGAAACTAGAAGCCTCACAGTGAATTTGAACTTGTTTATTTGTAATGAGTGATAAGTTTTAGAGAACCACTGTAAATAGGGCGTGGAGAAGATATTGAAAATTAAAGAGCAGAAAACATGAAAGTTTCTAAATTTTGTTTAAACCCTCGAGACATGCAACAATGAATTCACATGAAATGTGTTAATTATTAATTCAAGTGACGAGACATTTCAACCAATTGCATGCAAAAATCGAGGTGACGTTTCATGGTCAAAGCTCGGGGAATGTTTTTTTAAACATAATGGATTTCCATTTAGGAGTTTTAAAAAAAAATAAAGAAACCTAAAAGAAAATTATCGTTGGCACGTAAAACGATTAATTTTTTTTTTATTTCTAGTCACAGTGGAAGCCAGTTGGGTAGCTGACAGTCACAATGCTACTAAATTCAAGTTTCTATCAACAGTGACCACGATCCTGACCTCTAGTGTGGTTGGGTAAGGTAGAGGACAGTAGTCGAGAGGTGGGATGTTTCCCCATCCCACTGTAGTTAGGAGTCAAAAAGTCAGAAACCTATCAAATTCTTTTAGGAAAGAGAAATCCCTGGCCTCCAACTTCTGACTTGCACATTTGAATAATTTTTAAATTTTTTTAATAATTGTCTTGCAAATTTTTTCCTAGCGAAACGGGTAATGAGGTAGTGAGAGGTTAGCTAGGCGGAAGTCAAATAATGGTAGGTAGTTGGGTGGTCAGAAGTTGGGAAGGTGTAAAAATATAGTTTATGCCAATAGAGACTGCGACCTCGATGCACAACATAGTCGGTAAGACAAAAGTCGATAGTCAAGAGGTTAGTTCCAAAGAATTTTCTTTCCTTTTGTTCAAGTAAGTGGCTTGACCCCAGTTTATATAGGATTTGGAACATCAGTAACCTCAGTTGTGTTTTTATGAAATAGAAAGGCCCGACCTCTGATTGACATGTTTTTTTTTTTGACTTTTAATGTTGCATTTTTTTATAGAATTTTTGAATTAAATAACTATTACAAAAACAAGGGAAGAAAAAAATAGATTTTTATATGGGGTCCTTATTTTTTTATTTAAAAAAAAAAAAAAAAAACTTTTAAAAAAAGAAAGGAAAAGAAGAAATTTCTATACTCTGGTCCTAATTTATTTATTCAATATTTTATGACGATATTAATTTTATTTAAAAATAATTTAATAATTATTAATAATAATCATAGGGGTTTAATAATAATGATAAGAATAATAACAACAACAATAATACATATAATATAATAATATTATGATATGATTAATATATTAATAAACAATAACTAATATATTAATAATGATATTAATTTTAATTAATTAATCAATAATGATAATAATGATAATAATAATAATAACAACAACAACAACAACTAATGCCTATCGACATATTTCAACTACATTTACTAATCTAGTTATGCATGTGATTGATTGATATATGCCCATAGACATATACCAACCACATTTATTAAATAAATGTAATTGTGCTAGTTAATTTTAAATGGAAATTTAAATTATAAACTAGAGTTAATTGTTTATGTCAAAAATATTTTAATCAAGAGTTTTAAAATACATTAACCTTTAAAGTTTTTAATTGAGATATCTTAACACTTGATTAAATCTACACTTCAATCAACGTCTTGAATGTTAAGAATCTCTCTCCTACTCGCTTTTTTTTTATTTTTCATTGTATTACAAATTTTAGGAAGTTAAATATATTCATTTCTTCCAAAGAAAATGAGAATCTTGGTGCATGTATAGTTGTTGTTTATTTTTCTATTCTAAGATATAATTTTCTTGTTTTCAATTGCATACTATGTTTTTTTAAAGCTTGTACAAATGTATTTTTTCTCGAGTGGTTAAGGTTCGCAAAGAAAAATAGATATCTCAAAAACTATTAAACTAGATGATTATAAATATTATATGTGCACTTCATGGATATTTCCTCTTCAAAACGGTGTTTGTTATTTTTCCTTTTACATAACTAGGAGAAAAAAATTTGTTGGGAAACTGAAAGTATATAAAATGTGATTTAAATATTATTTTTTTTACTTTAAAAGATAATAAAAATACTTTTTATAAAACTTATAAATGACAGTTTATAGGCACTAGGGAATTACAAACATATTTATCAAGGCATTATAGCTCATAATGTCAATTGCAGGGATTTAATCATGTGAGGGGAAGATACCAACCATTCTTCCCAAACAATTGAGATAACTTGAATTGATATGTATGCTGAATACCCAATTCGACATTGAGAAGAAAAAACTCATTATTTTTCATGTAACTTAGCATAGTCTAAATGTTCTATGTTTTTCACTTCTTTCCAAAAAATTCTTCCCATGAGTTTTACCTTGACTCTAGCTGAAAATTTTGAAATTGGAATTTTAATAGTTGTGATTTTATTAATTGAGTGACCTAGGTTCTCCTAACATGATTTCTTGTCCTCTCTAGCTAGGAATAGATATATTCACTATCTTAATCTAAGAAATTCAGTTTCACACCAATGTATGACCTCTGTAATGTTGAAAACCTTGGGCATGCAACTTTCTTTTACAAATATAGAAGTCATTTTTTTTTATCCCTTTGGTCTTCCTCTTGCATTTCCAAATTCTACTTCTAGTCCATCTTCCAATGTTAGTATCTATTGGTTTGAGCTAGCGAATTGACAATACCTTTATGATATATCTCAAGCTTTCCTCGAGTGCCATTCTCTTCCTTTAAAATCTTATAATTCTATAATATTGTCTTGAATAGTGCACATTTAATCTTTCAATCACTTTCTTGATGTCCCCCAAATATTATGTAACAATTGAACTAGTCATAAAGAGATATGATGTATTTATCCATTATTATATTCAACATTCAATAGAAAATGCCACGCATCAATGTAGTAGGTTGCCACTAACATTGAAATAAATGGAAAATAAATGGTGAAAAAGGGGTAATGTATAGTGTAATTTGTATGAAAAAAGTATTCAAATCGAAAATGCAACTAATATATAAATATTTAATAGACTATAGTAAAAAAATGAGCGATACCATTAGAAAAATATAATAGTTTTATTACCAAAGCACAATGTTCACTTTCCCCTTCGAAGGGGAACCTCCAATCAAGAAGAGCTTATTTAAAATAATTCTTTGGACATCTTTTACAATGGTTCTATATTCATATACTACTTTTGATCCTTCTAGAGAATTTTACCAGAGGAGCATTCTAGTAGATAGAACTTTCTAGTATGCCTTCTTACAAAAGTTTCATTCACACTATTATCAAACTTATTTATTACTAATGTGACTTCTTACATAACAATAATTTAGGTGTTAGAATGGACAGGACCCTAACATGTTCTCCCCCTTACAAAAATCCTTGTCCTTAAGGCTTCAAATGTAAAAATTGCTTCAAAATGTTGACAAGCTTCCGGGTGGCATCCTTCAGTGGTGTATCATTATACCATACTAGAAATTCTTGAGTTATGCATTGAAAGAGACATCTAAGATCATGGTTGAGTATTTTCTTGGACTACAAAAATTTGGAACCTCATTTATCTAATTTTCATATATTGGTTTGAATTTTGAAATTAGATCCAATCACTTTCGTTACGCAAGAAACATGAGAAACTAGATGGATTTTGAGTGGATGGGAAGGTGTAATTTCTAAGCAACAAGTCCAATCACTAGAGAATTATACAGGGGATATAAAATTTTGGAGCCATCTATGTTGATAGTCAACTTTGAGGGAATTTTCTTTTATGGTTGGAAAGGAAGAATCCCTTGATCCCCTTTAGAAAAATGGATTTGGAGCAATGTTGATTAACTTGTTGCTTCATTTGGTTTTTGGCCATGGAAAAATTATGTTTTAGAGTGTATAAAATAATGTCCCAAATGATAAGAGTTTTTTCAACATGTTGTACTTTTGAGAAACCAAATAGGTAAAGATAATGTTGATGATTGCATTTGACCATAAACTACCTCAAAGGGATTGATGCTTGTTACACCAGGATAAGTTGTATTGTACCATGATTCAGTGAGTGATATCCATTGAACCCATTAAGACTGTCTTTCAAATGTAAAATGCCTTAAATAAGCTTCCAACAATTTATTGAAAACTTTTGTTTAACCATTAATTTGGGGATGATAGGTAGTGCTAAGATGAAATTGTGTTCCTTAGAGTTAGAATAAATTCTTAAGCAATTTATCAATATAAATAAGATCATGATCATTGATTATATCATACCATGTAGTTTGAAAATGTTTTCCATGAAAACTTCGGCCACTATAGATTCTTTAAAGGTATTTTTGAGGATATAGAAGGCATGTTTGGAAAGTTGATCAATCACCATAATGATTCATTTACTACTAGATATGGGGCTTCCTATAATAAAATCCATAGATATATTTGTACATACATTAGGTGGGATAGGTAGAGGTTTGAGTTTTCCTAGATTATTCACTATTTCACCCTTCTTTCATAGAAAACGTCACATTCAACCCTAAATTATGAATGTCATTTTTCGTGCAATCCTAGAAAAGTGAGCATTTTTTTTCTTACATATGTTTTATGAAAACAAGAATGACAAGTTATTGGTGAAACATGGATTTTTGTAAGAAACCTGGATTTAAGATTGGACTATGGGAGAAAATACATGTGACCTTATAATGGAGCTTCTCAATTTTCCAATCAAAGCCATACGATTCTTTAGAATCATATTGAGACTAGTAGATTAGTGTGGAATTATTTGAATCTTGAAACCATTCTTAACACAATCCTATCAATCAATTAACTATAGTGAAGAAGAGGGAAAAAAGTGACCCATTATCTTCATATTTTAAATAAATAGCAGCAATGACCATGTTCTATTTCTCCTTTTTATAGGTGATCTCATAATCATAACTAAACATTTTTGTGACCCATTTATATTGCTTTGGCGAGGAGATCCATTTCCTTAAAACATATTTGAGACTACAATGATCCATTTTAATTTATAAATGATTCATAAGGTAATAGGGATGCGAGATGTTGAAAACATGCATAATGGACATCATATTTTTTTTAATAAGTGGATTTTCCTAGTGTTAGTATGAAAGTTGTTTACCGGTAAAACTAAGGGTTGACCTCCTTCCATGATAATTTCATCAATTCCTTTTCCATAGATGTCACTTTCTAAGACAAAAGTTTTAGTGAAAAAAGATAGGGACGAGACTGGAGTGGGGCACATAGCCTCTTTCAAGGCTTGAAAGGAAAGATTAGTGGCCTTAGTTTAATTGAAAGAATTTTTCTTAAGTAATCATGTAAGCATGTCTACAATTTTGCTAGTGTTGTGCACAAAATTTCTATAGTATCTTCTTAAACCTAGGAAACCCCTTAAGCTTTTAAAAGTATTAGGTCATGTTAAATCATTCATAGATTCTATTTTCTTGGGGTTCACGTTTACACCATCCTTACTCACAATATGGACTACATATTCAACTTATGGGGACACAAAAGTATGTTTGTACCTTTTAAGAAAATGATAATGATGGGATAATAAATGTAAGACCTTGTCCACATGGGTGAGGTGGCCTTGTCATGATTTGTAGTAAATGATAATCTCATCCAAAAAAGGATAGGAAGAAATGGTGTAACAAGGTTGAAGTATGTGATTCATAAGGCTTTGGAAAGTGGTGGGGTCATTACATAGGCCAAAAGAAATGACCATGAACTCATAATGACGTTCATGAATCTAAAATGTAGTCTTTGCAATATCAGACTCCTGCATATGAATTTGTTGATAACTGTACTGAAGATAATGTTTATAGGTTTTAAATCTATACAATTAACTGCTACAAATAGATTCTTAATAAAAGTAATAAAGATACAATGGAAAACACAAAATTACATAGAGATTTTATCCTTGAAAACCCAAACCTAGTAAAAATAAAAAGTTTCTTTTCACTATATTTTGTAACGACATGGAATTAGATATGAAAACTAATTACAACAATTTATATGATTAATAATCAACACACAAACTATTCCACTAAATGATAGAATTTTCGAAAACCACAAACAAAGAAGACTTACCTGCAGCAATGATATACCTTACTTGTGATTCTGAAGTTGTAACACCACTTAGATCCTGCTGATCATGTCAAAGTTTTTGGGAATGAATCTCCACCGAATTGTAGGCTTAGCTACACATAATATTCCTACAATTGGCCATCCTCGAGCCCTCAATCAACTACTATTTCCAAGGGATCCTTTGTCTCACAAAACTCTCCTTCCAAAAGAATGAATGAATGCTTCTCATCTCCTTTTTTATCCATTAAATACAACAAATGGTTTCAAAAATAGAAAGGAATTAGAAGGGGATCTACATGCACACAATCCATATATCAACATGAAATTTTTATTTCTTTGTTTTAAGTTTTACTTAATTCAACCCTTTTTCTTAATTTAACTTTTGCTTATTTTTCTCCTTTTTACTTTTGATAACTTTACATATTCTCACTATTTTTATACTTTATTATTTATTTATATATTTATTTAGAACGTCAAGTTATTATTTATTATTATTATTATTACTATTATTATATTGTATTTATTTATTATTTATTTGATATTATTATATATTAATTATGAAATGATATTATATATAAATATAAATAAAACAATAAATAATAAAAAAATACAATAATAACAAATAAACAATAAATAAGAATAAATATAATAATAATAATAAAATAAAGCTATATATATATATAAATATATATATAATATATATATATTATAATATATAAGTAGTAGAAGAATAAGTAAAGTTAACAAAAGTGAAAATGAATAATAAGTAGAAGCTCAATTAAAAAAAAGGTTCAATTAAGTAAAACTTAAAACAAAGAAACAAAAGTTGGCATGTTGACACATGGATTGCGTGCATGCAGCTCCCTTTCCAATTCCTTTCCATTTTTGGAATTGTTTGTTTTATTTAATGGACAAACATGTAGATGAGAAGCATTCATTCGTTTTTTTGGAAGGAGAGTGCCATGTGACAAGGTAGTCCATGATAATAGTAGTTGATTGAGGGCTCGGGGGTGGCCAACTATAAAAATATTATGTGCAACTGAGCCTACAGTTGGGTGGAGAGTCATCCCCAAAATTTGATGCGGTTAACAATATATAAGTAGCATTACAACTCCAAAATCACAAGTAAGGTATATTGTTGCTACAGGTAAGTCTTCTTTGTTCATGGTTTCGAGAAGTATATGTCATTTAGTAGAATCAAAGTAAGGTTCTAACCCCATTGGACCATTGAGTTTTATATTCTTGACTACTAATAATTATAAGTGAAAATATTGTTTTTTTAATATATAATGATTTAATAAAATAGTAATGTGAAATAAATAATGTGGTTTATTTTTGTATATAAAATAATGTGTATATATGTATATGTATATGTATATGTATATGTATATGTTATATATATATAATATATTATATCTATATATCTATATATATATATATAATATATATATATATAATATAGTATATATATATATATATATATATATCACAAATTTTGGGAAAACCTATTTTTTGCAACTAGTGTTGAAATTTTTGATGACGAAGGGTAAAAAGAAAAGGAAATTAAAAAAAGACTCGAGTCTCGATTAAAATTCCTTGAATAAGATCGTTGAGTTACATTACCATGGAAAAAATACACATTTCTGGAATTTTGTCCTTTAACCTAAAGAATATTGAATAGAATTCTTCCTGTTAACCACCACCTATGGGTGATATCCATAAGGGGAATTTTTTCTCCTAGATGGTCCTCAGCCAACAGCCAATGTCCCCTTGTAGCCACCAAATACCTCAATGTGCCACTATCTCTGCTTCCTGAGCCAACCATATGCTCTTTTGCCCATCAGTTATGATCGTATGTTTGAAGGTGGGCATTCCGACCCTTAAGGTGTAGAATTCTTGCAGAAACTCTCGTAGATCTAGAATTATAGTTAAATTAAACACGAGTAATTTGTTGATATTCAAGAGAGGAGAGAAAAGATTTGCTCCATAAAATAAATGTATTAAATTAATGAACAATAGTAATACATGAGTAACCAAGCCACTAATCCCAAAGGGAGGTGGTTATATAGAAATTGCCAAATCTAGAAAACTAGGAAAAAAACTAGTAAAAAACTAGAAAAGGCTAAGAAAAGCTAAAGGGAGGCCTAAAGCAGCAACAATGACTCAAGACAACCTATGCCAACTATCAGCCATGAGGAAAGCATGAGGAGGGGTGCATTTCCCAAGGAAGGCAACTTTAAAACATGCTAAAATGGTCTGGAGGACCAAATCCCTTGATTTAAGGGGAAATCTTCATGTGGAGCACCAATCCTCAAATAACCCTAGTGGATGAGGTATGGTTAGGTGTGAACATGCACTTAGATGTCTAAATGGTTTAGGAAAGTGGTTGGACCAATATTTCCATAATATTAAGCATTTAAAGGCAAAAAACAAGGGAAAGTTGGTCCACCGAGCTAGTTTACCAAAAACCAAGTGTGAACATGAATTTTAGTGTATGTGGCGAAGTCAAGGATACTTAGGCTAAAAAAAAAATGTAGATGTCAGAATTATATTCCAACACCCCCACTTCATCCTAACTCACTTATCTAAAATTAGTCCTAGCCAAGATGCCATGTTAGGTACTCAGGTACAATAAAAGATCCTCATAAAATGAAGAAAGAGGGAAAACCTCATGGGAACCCCCCCTCCCCCCCAAGAAAAAAGCGGAAAAAAGGGCTAAGTGGCTAGAAGGGCTTACTCAGCTATCTCCACCACTCCAAGTACATCTCTTAGTTTTGGAAATTGCTTTTCAGTGAAAGACTTGGTGAAGATGTCTGCAACCTTCTGCTGAGTGGGGCAATATTGTAGTGATATGACTCAGTCATAGATCATATCGTAGATGTAATGCATGTGAATCTCGATGTGCTTGGTCCTTTTCCTCCGAACTGGATCAATCAGTATTTGAATGGACTCATGATTGTCATGAAATATGAAAGTCGGAAGTGGATATTGAGTACCAAACTCAGAGAGAAGCCCCTGCAACCAAACAACCTGTGTAGTTGCATTCACTACACCTGTATACTTTGCCTTGGCTATAGATAAAGAATCATGGATTGATCCTTGCTAGACTAGAAAAAAGGCCTTGAACTAAAGCTGAAAACATAACTAGAGGTGGACATGCGGTTTATACCATCACCATACCAATCAGAATCTGTGTACCCAATCAGTAAAAGTGGGCAATCTGCAGCATAAAAGATACCAAAACTGAAAGTACCTTTCACATACCTAAGGATTCCCTTTGAAAATTTCCAGTGAAGCTCAAGGGGCTCCTACATATATCTAGAGCAAACTCCTACTACAAAAGATATGTTAGGTCGGGTGTGAGTAAGATACAACAAACTCTGAACCAACTATCGATACAATGTATTGTCCACCAAAGGTGTAGTACCCGCATCCTCAAATCTGATCCTCGAAAGGAAGGGAGATGTTTCTGGCTTGCATTCTGTCATCTAAGAGAAAAAAAGTAGATTTTATGAATACTTAGACTATGCCATCTTGATCCTTGAACTATATTAAGAAACTTCAAGACCAAGAAAGTAGTGCAATAGTCCTAAATCTGTCATGGAAAATCGATTATGTAATGCTGATTTTGTCGAATCAATAGCTGAGCTAAGGTTCCTTGTGATCAGTAAATCATTTACATAAAGTACTATCAGAAAAAGGGAATCATCATGTTGCAGCAAATAAACATTCAGAACAGCTTTGCATCGAATGAGTCTAATGGAAAGTAGGAAAGAATCCATCTTTGCATACCAGGCTTTGGGAGCCTGTTTTAGGCCATACAAAGATTTCTTTAATCTGTAAACGAGGGAAGAGTTATGAATGTATCCCTATGGATGGCCCATATATATCTCCTCCTTGATATATCCATGAAGAAATGAACTCTTCACATCCATGTAATGAACTTCCCAACTGCGAGAAGCAGAAATGGGTAAAACTAGTTGAATGGAGTCCATTTTTGCAATAGGTGGAAATGTCTCTGTGTAGTCTATGTCATGTACCTATGAGTATCCTTTTGCAAAAATTTAAGATCTTTACTTGCTTATCTTACCATCTGCAGCAATATTTGTTCGATAGATTTGTTGGCATTGATCAAGCTTTCTTCCCTTCGGAAGTGGAACCAAGTCCCATGTCTTGTTTTCCATGGGAGCAGAGTACTCTTCATCCATGGAAACCTCCCAAAGCAGGTTTCTGATAGCCTTAAATCATGTATGTGGATTTTAACCAAGTGTCATATAGCAATGGGAAGTAATGGCTCGATGGCAGCCAAGGCTTGAGGAGCCCAAAAAAACTGTGATCTAGTCCTTCTTGTATCTGTAGGATCACCGACTAGTTCACTTGCATCTTGCATGGTTTTCCCTTCCCAAGTTGGTATCTGAGTTGGAGCAGCCATGAACTACTCCTAATCCTTTGAATTAGACCCAAGAGGCTTCTATGATGGCTGCTCTAAAGTTTTTGAAGATGTTTCGGGCTCCTCCTTATCAGTGGCAACAAGCGGTTCGTCAGCAGGGTCTGCTGAAAAATGATGCAGTGATTCTTCTTCAAACTTCACACTTAGAGCTACAAGGAACTTTTGAATGTGAGAGTCTAGCAATCTATATCCTTTGACACTATCAGGACATCCAAAAAATATACATTCAACACTTTAAGGCTCTAAAGACTTCCTCTTATCTGTCGGAATGGAAGCCCATGCTCGTGAACGAAAATGAGAAAGTGCGACACTTTCAGGTTCTTATTGATCCAACATTCAAATGGAGTGGTGCCTTTGAGTGCTTTGTGAGCAATGTGGTTCTAATTTTATGCTTCACAATTAATAGCTTGAGCCCATATATTAGGGGCTAATGATTTAGATTATAGCATACAATTGGCCATCTCTTTTAACAACTAGTTTTTCCTCTCCATGACACCATTCTGCTGTGGTGTATATGGCACTATGTGTTGTAGCTGTATACCTACATGAATACAAAGTTGCTACACATCTTTGTTGACATGATCCCCCCATTATTAGTATGAAGTATCTTAATCTTACACCCAGACTCATTCTTAGCAAGTGCTTTAAATTCTATAAGGCATTCAAATACTTCTGATTTTAATTTCAGAAAAAATAGCCAAGTAAAGTGAGAGAAATCATCTATGAAGGTGAGTACACATCGAGGCTTACTGATTGAAGGCTGTGGGAATGGGCCTGTGATGTCACTATCAATCAGCCCAAGAGGTGAAGAAACTCTTTGTGCCTTCCCTTTTTCAAACTTTTCCTTCAGATGCTTTCTAAGAATGCATCCTTGACATACACCGCTCGTGAATTTAATAGCGGGTAATCCTTCTACCATGTTTTCCTTGCTTATTTGATGCAAGTGTTAGGATATTCCAACACATAGGAATAGTTAAGTATAACTTGGTCTAGTATAGAGTTAGGTAAAGTGTGTTTCTTTACTATGTACTTTTGTAACTTACAATCCGACGGTCACGATATGTAGTGATCCGACGGTTCATATTCTCTCCTCGGTATTACCGACACTTGATCCGTGGCTTAACACCCGATTGGTCCATGATTTCTATTTAAAGTGCATGGAGGTTCATTTGTAGTTTAACTGTTCATGAGAGAAGCTTATGTAAATTTTCATTCTTTTATTAATAAATTTCCTGAAGTGGCTACGTTGGCTCAGGCCGTGTACTGTTTGCCTCTTTGAGGGTTTTAACCACGTCAAAATACTGGTGTATTGATCTGTGATCTATTTTTGAGTGGTGTCCTTTTGTGTTCTGTCTGAGGAACTTACCCTGTAAATTCCTACATGGTAACATTGAGGAAAATATTTAGTTTCTGGGAAAAGCTAACTTTAATCCGTAAGGTTTGTTTTTTTTGTATGTCCATGTTGGTTTTTGTGTTTTTGTTTTGTAGGGAGAAAAAGAGCTTTGTCAAGCAAGCACACAATCCAAAGCTTTAGTGACCAAAAAAAAAAAACAAAGCCCCCCACTCTCTCTCTCTCAAACTTTTTGTTTAGCTCATTTGGTTCAAAGCTAATTTATGAGAGTAGAGGTCTTGGGTTCAAATCTCCTTTTTGTTGGAAAAGGGGCGTTTTTTTCATTTCCGCACATTCCCGCATTTGTCGGTGCCTTCCATCAACTTTTCTTCAAAAAGCCATAACTTCTTCATCCAGAAATCGTTTTCATAGCCATTTTTTTTGAACCAGCCTAATTTTTCGAGATATTTCCATTGGAACACTTAGTTTTGGCATATATACCTTTGTTTTATGTTAAAATGGAAAGTCCATGCCAAGTTATTCTTGACAGCACCAACTACTTCCAATGGTGGTCCTACATTATGGATTTACTTAGAAGTAAAGGTCTTTACAAAATAGCCTCAGGCCAAGAAACCAAACCAAAAGATGAAGATAAGGTAGCTAAATGGGAAAATAGGCAAGATCAAGCATGTGGGTTGATAGGGATGTCTATTTCTCTAGATCCTATATTCCATATTGCAGAACTTGATACTCCTAAAGAAGCACTGAAGCAGATTACTAAAGTTTTTGGAATAAAAAATGAACTTAGAGCCCATCAACTTGAAAATGAGTTGCTTACATTATACCCCAATAATTTTTCTTGCATTGAAGATTTTTTGTCCAAGTTCAAGACCCTTAGACTTCTCTTGGAAGGTGTTAAGGTTAAGAAAGAAGATAATAACTTTATCTATTCCATTCTTACTAAGTTGGGACCAACCTACTCTGTGTTTGTTTCCACCTTCCATTCTACAAGAGAAGCCTTCATTTCTCAAGGACAAACCTAGAAGCCCCCTTCCTTTGATTCTTTTTGTGATTCTTTAATAAGAGAACAAGAAAAACTCTTACACCTTGGTCTTCTTAATCTTGGAAACACTTCTAAGAAAGCGTTAACCGCCCAACAACAACCAAATTCAGAGAATCCTAAGAAGTCGTATCCTAAAAGGAATGGTCCTAAACCAAACAAGGGTCCTAAGCAATTTTAGCCTCAAAATGCTAAATCATTTCACCAAAATGATAAGGAAAGTAAAAACCAAGGGAAGAAGACTGATAGACATTGCCACTTTTGTAATCAAGATGGCCAGTTAGAATCTAAATGCTTTAAGAAAATGGAAGCCTTGGAAGCAACAATGAAGAAGCATAACATCCATTTGGAGCACTCTTCAAATTCATCTTCAGGAATGGAACTTTCTACATGTGGTTGTCAAGCATCTCAGTCTGGCTATGCACTAAATGTATCTTCTTCCTCTCATTCTCATGAGTGGCTCATTGATTCTGGGGCTTCTTATCACATGGCCAAAAATAAAGCCATGTTTTCTTCTTTAAATGATTGTAACACCAAAAATATATATGTTGGTGATGATAGATCTCTTAGTGTTGTAGGGACTAGAACTGTTCATATAGACAATGGTCAATTTAATGATGTGTTATGTGTTCCAACCTTATCCTACAACCTTCTATCTGTATATCAGATAACTCATTCAGGTGAAGGTAAAATCGTTGAATTTTCACCTCACGATGTTGTAATTAAGGACCTAAAGGATCCTAGACAGATTTTAGCCACTGGCATTGCTGATGATTCCACAAGGTTGTATAAGTTTCACAATTTTGGGTCATCAAATCTTCCCTCAGTATTTGTTGCTCATAATGATGAAGTGAGCAAACTTTGGCATGAGCGATTTGGTCACTTAAACTATCGCTCCCTTCAGCATCTATGTAAAGAAAATATTGTGACAGGTCTTCCTATGGTATCTTGCAGAGATGGTGTTTGTTCCGGATGTGTACTCGGAAAACATCATTGGGACAGTTTTGAAAAACGTGCCTCTTGGCATGCCTCGGCCTCTTTACAGCTTGTGCATAGTGATTTATGTGGTCCACTTTCAGTTGTTTCCTTCTCTGGCTACAAATATTTCTTAACTTTCATTGATGATTTCTCCAAACGCACTTGGGTATATTTCTTAAAACTCAAGAGTGAAGTATTTAACAAATTCTTGGCCTTTAAGGCCTTTGTTGAAAAACAATCTGGACATCAAATTCTTAAGCTCAGATCAGATAATGGTGGAGAATATGTTAAAAACGACTTTATCAACTTTTGCACTGAGCATGGAATCCAAATGCAACATACTGTTCCATATACTCCACAACAAAATGGTGTAGCTGAAAGGAAGAATCACACCTTAAAGGAAATGGCTAATTGTATGCTTCAATCTAAAATACTTAGTCTTAATTATTGGGCAGAAGCAATTAACTGTCCAAATTACATAATAAATCGCACTCCTACTAAGGTTT
>APFE030567576.1:39965-116409 GCA_000404065.3 Pinus taeda | reverse complement strand
TACTGACACTTGATCCGTGGCTTAACACCTGATTGGTCCATGATCTCTATTTAAAGAGCATGGAGGGTCATTTGTAGGTTAACTGTTCATGAGAGAAGCTTATAAAAATTTTCATTCTTTTATTAATAAATTGCCTAAAGTGGCCGCATTGGCTCAGGCCGTGGATGTTTCCCTCTTTGAGGGTTTTCACCATGTCAAAATACTAGTGTATTGATCTGTGATCTATTTGTGAGCGGTTTCCTTTGGTGTTCTATCTGAGGAACTTACCCTGTAAATTCCTACAATATTCTTAAGTATATTATTAATGAAAAAAAAAAAAAAAAAAACTCATATTGAATAGTATTTTTTCAGTCACTTGATTCATCCTTCTGTAATTTTACTATTAGGATTTTACGCTCTTCTCCACCTAGATCAGAAATAATCTTATCAACCTTATTCATTTTTTGTCTATACATGACACACACTAACCAATGCATATTATTTAAACTTTCATATAGTTCAAACATATTAATTTTGTAAAGAATTTATAAAGAACTTTCTTTTTTTTTCTTTTTTGGATGTGCTATCTATAATAGCCCTAGTGAAAATTCCATGTAAAAATATATAAATACCACAGATGATGGAACACGTATTCCAAGCTGATTGGTGGGCAGGACATCCTAATGGGTGTTCATTTGATTGTTTATGGTTAAGGAAATTGGCAAAAGAAAATGGCTAAGGCATTAAAGAGGAAAAAAGTTCTTTTGGCTCATTTATTTATGAAAATAATGGAAAATAGGAGAAAAAGGAGGTGAAATGTCACAGGTTGCATGTGAGGATGGAAATGAAGGAAAATAATGGAAAATGAAGAAAATAGAGGCCTTATTAATAAAAAGGCTTTTAAGGATCAGTTGGCAAGCTTCTTCCTTTCAAAGTGAACCTTTTGTTAGTTCAATTTTGGAGCACTCTCATTATTCTCTCTCTCCTTCATACTCTTGGATACTTAGAGTTTTCTTGGAGCACTCTTGGAAAGTGTGGCATACTTGGATTTTTTAGGAAAGAAGGCAAAGGAAGAGTAGGAAAGTGCAAGAGGGCATTGGGATCGGTAACTACATCATATTTTCTTGCAAGTACCAAGTTACATGTATGATTTCCTCACTATTTTTGGCATATGCATGTGGTTTCTTGGTTGTGATCTGTCATTGGCATGGAGGATTGCCTGGATCGATAGTGGATTTCCTAGCCTTGCCATTTCCTTGATAGCCATGGTGATTGTGGGTTTACTTTCATTGTTTTATTTTGGTTGGTTCTCATGTTTGCTTATATTAGGTTGAGTTATTAGTCCTAGATTCCCTAGTTGAACAAATGCTCTGGAAGCACTGGTTGAACAAATGCTTTGGAAGCCTTGTAACAACATACGTTGAGTTACTAGTCCTGTAATCCCTCATTGGACAAATGCTTTGGAAGCCCTTAGTGGGTTGAGTTACTAGTCCTGGAAGCCTTGGTTGGACAAACTCTCTGGAAGCCCTGTATAAGTTGTGGGTTGACTTACTAGTTATGGAAGACTTGGTTGGACAAACACTCTGGAAGCCATGTATAAGTTGTGGGTTGAGTTACTAGTTCTAGAAGACTTTGGTGGAAAAGCACTCTAGAAGCCCTAGAAGGCTTAGATGGAAACCAATTTTATGATGGTTTTTGGTGATATTCGACTGTGAAGCGATCACTGTTTAAAGGGTTGAGACCAATGTTGAAAATAATACTGAGAGGGGGGGGTGAATCAGTATTATCTAATTCTTTTGCTAAATCTTTCTTATTTATACTTTGAATTATTTTTTGCATACCAATACCATAAATAATGAGCATGAACAAGAAAATCAGACAGTCACATCAAAGAACACCAGATATAAGGTGGAAACCCAATGTGGGTGAAAACCACCTGCTGCAATATGTCTCTATCTTCTTTCAAATTAGAAACTCCTTTTACCATGGTCTTGTACTGGTGCAGTCCTTTACCAGTACGCAGGCTGCAACCTGCAGAGAGCTACAACTCTCTCTCGTTTTCCAGTCTCTCCTGAAAGGGAGCTACAACCCCCTACTTCTTTTCAAGGACCACTTTTCATAAATTTTCAAACTGGATCCATATACATCAAATGATCATCAAGTACATGTAAATTATACAGTCAACTGTAATAACCAGATCAACAATAACAGAACAGAACCCAGAACACCTTATCAACAGAAAAATTCAACCAACAGAAGATCTTAACACAGATACGCGGTTTTTCTTTTACTGGCCTGCGTTGCTACGCAGTTCACCTTCTGCTTCTCTGCGTATACCCGCAGATCTCCTTCTTTTGGACTGCGTGGACACGCACTGCTCCTTTCACTGAACTGCGTACAGTACGCACCCAATGCCACTATCGCGCCGCGTACTTTCCAGCAGGTACGCATCCAAAAGAATAATCGCGTCGCGTGCTGCTGCAGAAAGCACGCACCTGAACCACTATCGCCCTGCGTACCTACGCACTGAGCCTTCACCGCTTCTGCGTACCCACGCACAGAGCCTTCGGCGCCTCTGCATACCCACGCACTTAACCTTCGGTGCCTCTGCGTACCCACGCACTTAACCTTCGGCGCCTCTGCGTACCTACGCACTGAACCTTCGGTGCCTCTGCGTACCTTGAACTAGGGCTGAAATAACCTCAGATGCTCAGATCTGAACTTGTGCTCAAGAGATCACCCTTCGCCGATTCGCCTCTAACTTCTCCTTTATAAATCAATCTTTTAAGAACTGAGAACCCAATAAATCAGATCTTAAGATATTCAATCACTCAAAGATGCACAAGCCAAATGATCTCCTTTGCTTTATATAGGCAAGCTCTTCCTCAAATCAAGGATCATGGGGCTCAATAATAATAATAAAATAATCAATACCATGGATCAAAACCATGATAACCCAAAACTGTTGGCTAAATACCATGAGAAACCCCCACATTTGGGCGCTTAACTGCCTTGGAATGTGTGCACTGGGGTACGCACCCCATGAATGGGTGACCCGCGTATTTGGACGCGGTCCCTGCACGGCATACCTGCGGGTACGCTCCTCCTGAACTGTTCTCCTGCGTACTTCTTTATTTTCATCAAAATGAGAGCCATGCCTTGGATGTTGCCATCAAGTACAACATCTGAACCATATAATCATACCAGAACCATAATGCCAACATACCCAACCCGTGTATATGATTTAAAATATGAAAAAAATATAAAATACCTATTTTTTGGGTGAGGTTTACACATTACACCAGAAGCCTACCTATAGAGCCTGTGGCCTAACTATATCCCAACAAAAAAAACTATTTTGAGGTGATATAAATACACCTCATGGGGAAGGCCTAATGGGAGAGAAAGATAGGATATTGAAATTATATCAAATTAGTCCCTAATCAAGTATGATTTATCCCTGTTCCTCCTGCATTCCCAGTTATAGGAAACCCCTGTTTCCTCATTGAGATGTCCATCTCCTTTATATGGCATCCATGTGTATGTGTTTGAAAGAGGATTTTTGAGGCTTGGGCTGGATAGATCCAGAGGAAGGTTTTGCTTGGAGCCATGGACGAATCAGGTTGTATTCTTCCACATTATTTTGCAGTCATCAATAAAGAAGTTTTGTCTTGTTCCTGATGTTATTATCTTAATGCTTTAATTCATGTTTTAATCTAACTTATGTATGATTTCATGTTTTATACATATATGTTTATATGATCTAACATCTATATCATGAACATGCTTTGAACTACTACTAGTATATGTGCTTTTATTAGATGAATTGCAAGTTTTGAAGCATTGGAGGAAGCAGAGGGTTTGGATCCTACAGGAACAACCTCAAACGAAGGACCTTCGGGTAATATCTCTTCTTCATGCTTTAGTTGTTTAAACATTAAGACTACTTTTTGTTTTGCTTCTTGTTGGTGTATGCCCTTCACTCTGTTGGGGTGCTCAACCCATACCCTAGGGTGTATAATTCCTGTAACACTAGTAAACCAATCCAAGTAGCTCAATGATGAATATGAGTTTCAAGAGATGTTCTTGGATGAATCATACTCATAACTATATAAATGGCCTATAAAAACACTTATTTCAATCATTTAACCAATCTAACCTACAACAAATGAAGCATGAATATGAAGTGCAAAAATAGGAATGCAAGAATAAGAAATGTAAGTGAACAAGACATTGGAAGAAGATAAAGAAATTGTATAGTAGGGCTCTAAGGCTCCTGTGATGGCCAAGCCCAAGGATAATCAGTTTCTTATGAAGGAAACCAAGCCTTAGAAGCTGGAAATGACACCAAAATTTATTATTAGAGTCAATCTAAGTACATCCCTGCTAGAAATGAAAATAGAACTGCTTAATAACAAGTTTTCTTCACAAAAAGACTAAGAAATACATGCCCCTAGAGGCTAATTTGAATTGGTACTTATACAAATTGATGGGGAAGTGACATCCTTGAAAGGAGGTAGCATTTCCTTCCAAATCCCTTAAAAAGTGTATATGGTTCTTAACAGTAGGAATCTTCATTAAATTCTAAGTTTTAGGTTCCTATAGTAGGGAGAAAATCCCTAAATTTTCTCAATCAACGGGGCTCTAGAATCTATCAATGATTTCATGATATTTTATTCATTTATTGGTCCATCCTATGGTAGGGAGCAAGCCCCTAAATTATCTCATCTTAAAAATATTCAGAATCTTCCCAATATTCTCAAAATATTCTACAAAAGAAAATAATGTTAGGCACATAATATGCAATTATCTCTAAACCTTCCAAATGAACACATTATAGCTCAAAAAGATGTCATCAAATGCAAAAAGAGAGTTTAGTGTGCTGAAGGGTGGTCATATGGGCCTTGAATTTTCCATATTTGGGAGGCCCATCACTTCCCTACCTAAGAGGGAGAGTTTAATTTTGTAGCTATGGTCGGTCTTCGTAGATTATGTTTTTATCATTGATGTCCTTGAAACAATAAAATCATTATTTGTCTAGCTTTTTCTTCTTGCTCATGTATTTGTCAAATGTAAAAGACATGTTCTTCATGACCTTATGAAAAGAAAAATTGAATTTATTGTTGATGATTTATGGCTCCACAAGTTGTCCAAGTCGACCCTCCTATGATCATGTTGACCTTCCTAAGGAGACACCCATTCATCCATCAAGAAGGCTATAAGTATCTCATTTGTCCTCAATTCAAGAGGCACTTTGGATCACAAGTATTACAATATTATCTCTACTCTCTTTCAAAGGAAGACAAGATGATTAGGAGGCCAAAAGAAGAAGAAAAAGTCATCTATCTGCCCTCACTCAAGTGATTACAAAAGGTTGAGATAAATACGAGTTTATGTGTTTCTTTTTTGAGGTGGAATTTAAACTTTTTGAGGTGAAGTGCGAGCTTTCTGTGGAAGAGAAAGAGGTTGAAACTGACCCTAGTACAAACTTGTTGCATACCTTGACCAAGAGAATTACAGTGGTTAATTTGTGGATGTTTTGACTTGTAATTTTGTGGAGGGTTGACTTGGAACTTATTGCACTATCATCTTGCTATCATGGTGGTAATTTTTTCCATGAATTTGATGTCTTGTAGAATTGATTCTTCAAGGAAAGGATTGATGGGTTTTTACCCCAAGTTGGTTTTCCAAAGGTAAAATTTGTGTTGTCCGTGTGCATTGTGATCTCTACTTTCCTATTTATGGTTGAATTTCTAAAGTATAATTTCTTAATGCATAAATTGTAAACACTAAAAGAAGACATATAAAACATCATAAGTAATTATCATGTTCATAAATTAGTGCTAGCGTCTATTGCAATTGAATTTTCAACGTAATCATAGTAATTACATGACTTGGTTGGATGTTTTAAGCATTCATATATGTTGCTATGGTATGTGAGATTTCAAGGCTTGAATGTTATAAAGGACATATGATCTCTTTGACCAGGATTTCTTCTCAATGTGCTTGCTATGCATGTATGGTTGTCTTGGAATTTATGGGTTCTACATGCTTTACTGGCCTTTACTTTTCTTATTCAGGGAATGGTTTATTTTGCATGGATGAACCAACAAGATTTGGTGTGGATGTTATTTTAAACCAGAATGAGTATAGATTATATTAAAAAGTCATGCCCATTAGCAACAAAATCAGGGATTTACATCAATTTATCCATGCTTCAACAAGCTGATAATAATTTCTTTGCCCATCTAGACTGTTATAGTAGATATGGCTATCCCACTTACAAAAGTTTCCCATTCTGGGATATTTATAGCTATAGCTTTGAAAGAATTGAAATAAGAGGTATATACATTTACAGTTCATCATGTTGATAAAACAAAAAAAACAAGATAGAGGTGATCAGATATCCATTAGAGCTAGGGAGTTTAGATACAGGCTAAGAGAGGCATCTCCTGAGTCTTTGGAATTATCCTAGTCTGTCACACCCTCCATGTTTTCCTCCATGCCTTCATCCATGGTTTCCACTTTGATCTTCATATTTTCAAGTTGATGGCACAATGCATCCACTTTGTCCTCTAATTTCTTGATTCCTTCCCATTTCTCGAGCTCTCGTTCCTGCATAGTCATGTTCTCATGCATTTGCTAGTGCATGCTACATTGGAGTTCAGCCAGGGCCTCCTGTAAGTCCCAATGTTGTTGTACATAGGTGAGATAGGAAGGTTTGTTTCTACCACCTGCCCCAAGAAACTGACCCTTTGCCCTCTAGACCTCAGTCTGTGGCTTCCCCACATGCTCAACTAAGAACTGTCTTTTGTACCTTACATGCTAGCTTCCAAAACTTCACTTTTTATCAAGATCCAATAATTTTCACTGTTTTCCACATTCGAGGTGATGAGCCTTGGTATTGCAACCAGAATGGTGCAACTCCCAAGGCTGCCAACTTTAATTATCAACCTGGGGTTCATACAAACTTAAGAGGTATCAACACTATATGTGAAACATAAAATTTGTCCTTCCTTTTTTGTCATGATGTAATGGAGTGCATGTACTGAAGTCAAATCCTAAACTAATTACAAAAAATGAAATACTCGAAATGGAAACCTCAATCTATTACACAAAAGAAAGTACAAGGAAATAAAACTATTCTAATTGCATAAAGTAAATATCATGAACTAAGTGTCAAACCTTACATTTCAAATACTTTAGATCCATTTTCAAATTTCATTGGATGTGACAATCAATAAAATCATCATTGTATTACCCCTTTCATAAATCTGTCCATTAGCCCAAATTACTGAAATATTTTGCATGGGTAAAGAGGCAAGTCGTAAGTGCTTTTTAGTCCTTCCTAATCATTTATTTAGAGCTTAGGGGCATTGATTCAACCCTAAGGGAAAATAACCAAGCTTCTTGAGTGAATTTGGACAAGTATATGCATGTTGGAAGGCTAGTACAGGGTTTCTTGTAGTACTAATTCAGGAAACAACAAAGTTTATATAGGGAGTTATAATTCATCAAATGACCAACAAAATCAAATAAAAATTGGATGGGACAACTTTTTTTATTGACTAGGATGTCTTAGGTCTCCATTCCAAGTGGAATCACTCAAAATACCTCTGTTAACCCATGCTAAAATGGCAGAAAATTACTAGTCTAAAATCTAGAAATTCGAGAACTAGTTAGCTAGTAAATCTATCAAATGCCTAACCTAATAAAGTGAAAATGAAATGGGGTAAATTTTTTTATTAACTAGAATTGTTTTTTGGTCTTTTTCAAGTGGAACCAAATCAATTGAATCTCATTATCATGCTCTAAAAAATAGCAAAAATTTACTGTTATTTGCCACAAAGGAGTTCCGGAAACCTAGAATAAGAAAACTAAACCAAGTATCTCAATGATTACTATGAACTTCCAAATATTTTCCAAAGATTAAATGATTCTTGTGATCCCACAAAAGAACTGACATCAACTATTTAACCCAATCCTACAACAAGAAATCATTAATACTAAATGCGGAAATAGAAAGAAACAAGAACAAGAGATGCATGTGAATATGAAGTGAAAAGAAGAAAAGAAAATGATAGAAAAGGGCTCTGAGGATCCTGGGATGGCCAAGCCCAAGGAAACTTAGATTTCTGTGAAGGAGAACAAGGTTTATAAGATGAATATGATACCAATCTTCATTATTTCCATCAATACATTTACAACCCTGCAAGAAATGACAATGGAGCTGCAAAAATATGAGTTCTCTCCACAAGAAGACTAATCAAAATCCACCCTTAGAGGCAAATTTGACTTGGTACTTATAAAAAATTATTAGGAAGAATTCACCATGAAAGGAGGAAGCTTTCCCCACCATAATCCCTTGATTAGTGGATCTAGTTCCTAATACTAGGAATCTCCATTAAATGGCAAGGAACACATTCCTAGTTTTTCTCAATCATTGGAGCTCCAAAATATGTTCCATAATTCCATAATATCTTGTTGATTTATTATTTAATATTGATCCTCCTGTAGTAGTGAACAAGTCCCTAAATTATCTCTTCCTCCAAATCTTCATAATCTGCCCAATATTCTCAAAATATTCCACAAAAATAAATAATATTAGGCACAAATATACAAGTATCCATAAACTTTCCTAATGAACATATTAAAGTTAAAAATATATTATCTAATGAAAAAAGAGAGGATTAATGTGGTGAAGGATGGTCATATGGGCCTTAATTTATGTTTAATTTGGAGGCATGGGCCTTAATTTATGTCTAATTTAGAGGCCCATCACTAGGCATCCTCTCTAGTCCTCCAAAGATTTCCTTGTTCCTCGGATAGTATGCACCTCCCAACCTCACTCCATCTCCAATTCTCCTCCAACACCCAGACCTTCCAACACCCACGACCCCTCAATTATACTCAAAATTTAATTGCTTTCCTTTAAAACCTCAAACAGGTAGACCTTTCGACCCTCATTTCAAATTTTCACAGCATAAATCCCTGCATTCGTGACACATAAACTAATGCCTCGGCTCTAGCCCCCAGGCTTTCGTAGAGGCCACCGTCCCACTCTCAAACCTTAAAACATACAAAATCCACATACCATTTTTCACTTTACAACTGCTGCCTGACTGAGAGGTGATGCAAAGATGAGTGAGGAGATTGATGTAATCAAGATCCCATGAGTACTCCATCATAAATCTATCGTCCTCCAGTAATTTCCCACCAAGCTCATGATCTCTATCAACCACCCCCAATATTTTCCCACGAGTGAGCCCAGCTTCATTGAGAACCTGAATTAAATTATGCTCCGTAATTCTCAAATCATTGCAGACGCCGAGGTGATGCACCGCCCAATTCTTCAAGAACTAGGGCAAGAACAATGAAGTCGCATGTTGCAACTTAAGCTTGGAACAGGTGTGGTACTAAAATTCCATATGACACCACATCTCATGTGAGTGTGGTTATCTGACTTGCTATGAGTCTTCATGGCTGGCAAGAACTTGTAGAGGATGATGCGACAGGGGGAGGAGGAAACCAGGGTGGTGAATACATCGCAGAGGGACATAGGAGAAAAGGGAGGGGCCACAAGGGAGGAGAATGGGAGGGAAATGAGGAAGGGGAGGGGAAGGGAAAAATGGGAAGGGAGGTGGAGGGAGGGGGAGGGGAAGGATGGAGGTGGGGGGAGGAAGTGACAAAGGGAGAGCTAGGGGAGGATGGAGGGGCTTCATATCTTTATGGTATGATAAATGCATCTTTCCACTTCTTTAGCATTCCTTTGAGACTTTAACAGAAACCTACATATGCCTCTTTTCATTTTCTTAAGGAATATTTGTTGTGCCCATGACATTTTTTATTACGCTTTTTCCTCCTCCAGAGGGCATGCCTTATTAGCTTGTTTATCAGCATATTGGTTATTTCCCCTTAAGCCATGGTAGAAGGACACCGATTCAAAAGGAGGGAGCAAGTTATAGGCTCTCATAGTGATTTGGTTCAAGTTAGTGATCTTAGCCTTTGCACTGTTAATCATATGCCTTATAATGATCATGGATTCTTCGAATACCTGAATCTTTTTTATCCCATTTCTTTGTGCCAGGGTTAGTCCTAGGAGCATTCCATATGCTTCTGCTTGGTTATTGGTCTTCTGGCCTAGCCCCCAAGCATAACGAAATTCAATGATTCCTTCGAGATTCATGAGAACCCCTCCCCCTATTGCCACCCCAAGATTACCTTTTGACTCACCATTGAATAGATGGATCCACTTATTTATGGTTTTTAGCTAGTCCACCTAGTCATTTAGGGAGAGCCTCAGGATCTAGATGACCCTAGCATAGGGAGTTCGCTCCATACCCTGAGAGGTTGGGGGGACCTCCCAAGGGTCCATCCAAGCATATTACAATTCCCATTTCTTTGTGCCAGGGTTAGTCCTAGGAGCATTCCATATGCTTCTGCTTGGTTATTGGTCTTCTGGCCTAGCCCCCAAGCATAACGAAATTCAATGATTCCTTCGGGATTCATGAGAACCCCTCCCCCTATTGCCGCCCCAAGATTACCTTTTGACTCACCATTGAATAGATGGATCCACTTATTTATGGTTTTTAGCTAGTCCACCTAGTCATTTAGGGAGAGCCTCAGGATCTAGATGACCCTAGCATAGGGAGTTCGCTCCATACCCTGAGAGGTTGGGGGGACCTCCCAAGGGTCCATCCAAGCATATTACAATCGATCCAAGGAAGGGTCATTAATTGGTTTATGTAGTTCCATACATTTTGAGAGGGTTGTCATCACTATATTCCTTGCTAGAATCCGAGACATTCTAAAAATCACCTTATTCATGGATATCCATATTTTCCAATTAATATACTTCAGGAGAGTGGACCATACCTCCTTAAAATTATTTTTGGCCTAAAGGGAGCCCACACACAATTTGGGCCAACAGTTGAAGAAGGAATGAATGTCTGCAGGTTAGATGGTTCTGTAGTGTAGGGGATTGAGGGCCACAGACCAAACTTCCTTCGTCACATGACATTGTAGGAAGAGATGTGAGATCGACTCCTCCTTTGGTTCACAAAGAGGACACCTTGAGGGGCCAAATTTGCCCCCGCTTTCTAATATTTTCAGCACTAAGAATTTTTTTATGGGTAAGTAGCTAACAAAAGAAATTGATTTTTGGAATGGCATTTGTTTTGAAGATTTTTCCCCAAACTGAATTTTTAGGAGGTAAATGGGTATCAATGAGCATGTGAAAATAACCATTCTTGACAGAGTAGTTGGCATTCTTCCAACCCCAATTGTCTTCCACATTTTATGCAATGGGGGAATGACCACTTAAAACCCACAAGAGCCTTTATCGTTGGGGGAAAAGAGCCTCTAGGATGATATCCATCTTCCATCGTTTCTAGCCACCTTGCTGGTTCCATTACACAATCTGATCAAGTGAAACCACCCCTCTACTTTCCAAGAAGACATGAAGGTCCACCAAAGATTATCAAAATCTAGGGATTAAAGGCCGGGAATTGAATTAGAAAAAATATTTATATTAACACCATTTCTAGGGATCTTGCTTAAATATTTTGTGATGATATCCTTGGAGGAATTGATCAAACACCGAAAGGGGGAACCCCATCTAGAGGCTAATTGTCTAACTTGGTCGTTTGGCAAAGATAGATACTTAGAACTAATAACTTGTGACCACCACTAACTCGGATTTGTAACTGAGCTCCAGTAAAGTTTTTCTCCTATAGCCATATTTTCAATTCCTGGGTCCCTAATCCCCAAACCACCATGCTACTTTGGGGCTCTGACTATTTTCCAATTTACTAAGTGATATTTCTTGGATTCTATTTTGCCCCCTTCCCACAAGAATTTCTTGATGTACACGCCCATTTGGTGAAGCACACTTTTGATAGCTTGTAGAGCTATGAAATGATATAGGGGGATAGTCGAAAGGATTGATTTCACCAAAATTTCTCTGCTCGCATTATTGAGCCAAATTCCACCCCAGTTTACGATTTTGGATTTCATTTTCTCTTGCACTCTTTTCCAGGCATTTGGTGTAGCATGTCCCAAGAAGATTGGGATCCGTAAGTAGTTGAAATATTTCCAGTCCCAGATAGCTTTAAATCCCAGAATTTCCTCAATTTTTTTTTTCTTTTTGCCTTGTAATATTCTAGCTATATATGTGGCACTTACTGTCACTCATAGATCCTCTTGATGCACCGAGAAATTTTTCCAGAATGTTTTTAAACCTCCTTGCAATAGTGGTAGAAGCACCTCCCATTACTATAGTGTCATCCAAAAATTGTCCATGGTTTACGATTTTGATGCCCTCCTGGAAATGAATGCCCGTGAGGTTGAGGGAGGCCCGCTTGGATTCCAAAGATCTACTCAGGGTATTGACCATAATTATATAAAGGAAGGGTGAGAGGGGACACCCTTGACAAAGACCTCTGGAAGCTTTGAAGAAACTCACAACCTTTCCATTCACTAATGGAGAAATCCAGGGGGAGGCTATACAAAGATTTATCCATCTTATGAAGGTCTCATCCATATCGAGTTTACAGAGAAATTTTTGTAGGAAACCGTGTCTAACTTGGTAAAAGGCATTAGACATATCCAATTTAATAATCATGCCCTGATCACCCTACCTCCAGGTGGAGCCTAGGGCTTATTGGATGAGGATATTGTTGTCAAAAATTTGTCTCCCAGGGACAAATCCCTCTTGATTGTCGGAGATTAGGAGGGGAAGTAGTGGCTTTAGACGCGAGGCCAACAATTGTGAAAAGATCTTATAAGATACATTACAGAGGGAAATAGGGTGGAATCTAGAGAATGAGGAGGGGTTCGTCTCTTTAGGGAGTAAAGCTAGGAAGGAAGAATTTATGCTGCCCCCCATTAAACCATTTTTAAAGGAGTATCCCACCAACATACATATATATTTCTTTATGACATCCCAGAAGCAGTAATAGAAGCTCATCGAGAAACCATCCCAACCCAATGATTTATCTAGGGGGAAAGAAAATATTACCTTTCAGATTTGATCCTACATCGGAGGAGTAGTCAACGATCTATTCCAATTCACTAAAACAAGGGGTGGAATGCCCTCAAGGAAGAAATATTCACTATCCAAATCCCATGTGTAGTCCTTGGTATACAAGTTTTTATAGTGCTCAACTGCTGCTCTTTTCATTTCTTGAAACTTATTGATGGTCTTTCCCCCATGGGTAATCTTAGTGATATTGTTTTTCGATTCCATAAACTTGGCTTTCTTGTTAAACAATTTAGGTTTCTATCACATGCCTTAAGCCAATTATTTCTAGATTTTAATCTCCAGTACTCTCTTCCTCTCTAGCAGATTTTTGAAGGCTCTTGAAGGTTTCTGCTTCTTTAGGGATATCCAGATCCTGAATCAACATGGTTTCCATCTTCCCTTGGATTGCAACCATTTTTTCTTACATATTTTTTTATATTGCATTGTCTTTCTGTTTTGTTCTCCTTTAGCCAAGTTTTCACGTCTCTTTTCAATCTGCATATCTTGGCCTCCCAGATAGTAATTGGGCTGCCATCAATCCAACTCGACTAGGAAGGGGAGACAATTTCAAAGAAGTTGGGGACCTCCAACCATTGAGGAGAGTAATGGAAGGGAATGGGTCCTAGATCCAAGGGCATGGATATTTCCAGGAAAATTGGTCAGTGTTCTGATCCAGCCCAAGGGAGGATGGTTGACTTAAGACAATAATTCAAAGTTAGAATATTGTCAGCTACAAGGAAATGGTTCAAATGGGCTGAAATATGATTTAGACCACTCTTTTATTAGACCAAGTGTAAATGAATTTTTTGGGTTTGACATCATATAAATTCAAGGCTAATATGATATCCTTGATGTATTCCCAATGGGCATCCCTAATTATGGAGCCCCCTATTTTTTCGTGGTGGCCCATTGTAGTATTGAAGTCCCCCCCAATAATGTAGTTATTCCCATACTCATTATTTTTCAAGTCCATTAAGGAGTTCCAACATTCTTTCTTTTCCCAAAATTTGGTGGGCATGTACACATTTATCACAGTGAAGAGTTGCTGCTTCTCAACTTTATTAAAAATATTTTCTATCCAATGCGTAGCTTTTAGTGTACTTACCAAATTTAGCTTTGCCATATTCCATAGTGTACAAAGGCCTCTGGATGCCCCTCTAGAGCCGACTGTTTTATATTGCTAGTGTTCCAAAATTCATGTTTAATGGAGTTGATAGACTCCCCATCCATATTGGTCTCCTGTAGTAGGTTGACTTCGGGCCTTTCTTTGATGATGAGGGATTTTAATTCCATGATTCTCTTTACCGATACTAGTCCTCTACAGTTCCAAGATATTATAATCATTAATAACCTTTTTGGGTTCCCTCGCCCCTTGTTAGTGCCTGATTTATTTCCTTTCTTCCCCCCACCTCCTTTGTTTCCTACATTTTCCAACTGACATGGGGTAGTGTGTTGTACTCCCAATTCCTTTTCTTTCTCAGCTTTTTCCCATCTGACTTCATTCTTTGTTTTTTGCCTATTTTCTTCTCATTTTGGACAGGTTTTTTTCTTCCTAGGCTCATATGTTCTTCCTTCGATCGATATTAGCTACAATGCTAGTCCCTTTCCTTTAGAATAGGTCATGAAACTTTCCAATTCCTCCTCGTCATCCGATGAGTCCTCCGAGGAACTATATGTTTTCGGACTTGAACTTGTTTCCATGTGTCTACTGGTGGGGAGGCCCTAGGGAATAGAGTGAGGGGCGGAGGCCCTAGAAACTATAGGGGGAGGCAGAGTGGGTTCTGGTCTTTCCACACTAGCCTCCGAGCCTAATACTTCAATTCTATTCATAGTTTCCAATCTCGAGCTATCCCCATCTGGTGGGAAACTTAGGGTTCCCAAGGCCATCCCCAGACTAGGGGAACTACCATGGGGTAAGATATTTTTATGACCCTTGACCTGCATCCATTGTTCTTTTGATCCCCCAGAAGGTTTCTCCACAGAGTCTCCCCCTTTAGGGCAACATTTAGCAAAGTACGGATGTTCATGGCACAATTTGCACTTGAAGGGTAGTTAATCATAGTCAACTTCTTGTACGTGCGACAAAATATCCATAAAGAGGTTGACTACTACTGAGATCCCTTTTTCTAGTTCCACCTCCACGCAAATCTATGCACAGGAGAATAGACATCCTTCGGTTCAGAGTATTCAATGTATTTCCCAAGAGAGTTCCCAATAAGCCAGAATTTCGCATCATTCCAACAATTCAGGGGAGGTAAGGGAGTTTCACCCAAACATGAACCAAGGAAGGAAAATCATAGTCATGGTTGAAAATAGGGCTCCACCAATCCAGATAGAGCTCTTGGGCCCCCATAAAGTATGGACCACTCTGAAAAATAAGGTCACAATCCAGATGGTTCTCAAAATAAAAAATGTAGAACCCTTTGCCATAGAAGGAGGAGATCACGCCCCCCTTATAAGAGGATTCTAGTTCTTTTCAACATAGACCTTGATAGTATGAGGGGAAGGCCAAAGGCCCATGAACTACCCAATAAGGCCTCTATCGGCCAACTAGAGAGATCTCGAACGAGCTTGAGGGGCACATATTTCAATCTTAGGGATATCATTAGCTTTCTTGACAAAATTAGTGTCCCCCTGCTTACAGAATTTCAGGCCAGAGGTGACAAGAGAGTTGAATGGAACAATTTCAGCCCACAGAGGCGCAGTGGCAGCCTGCAAAGGCTCACCCTGTGAAGGCGTCGGCATTACCACCACAAAGGGACCAATACGACCTCACCTGAGGAGCCTAAAACCACCACCAACTGAAATGGTTGAGGACCATAGAAGCTGACAACAATACATGCTTGAGAAGGATCGAGCTCAAGGCTGTGACAACCAAACATGCATGAGAATGCCAAGCAGAGAGACAGGGACTTCAATCCAAATGACTCAACCGTAATAGGTGCTAACTGACTAAAAACACAATCCAAAGACAAAGGAGCCAATCCCACAGTAGGGAAATGGTAGAGAGGCAGGGAAGGTGAGCCAAATAGGCTCTCCACAGTAGGCACTGCCAGTTAAGAAACACCAGCTAAGGCCGAGGCGAAAATCCCGCCTGGTGAGCTCAGACCCACTATAGGGAGATGGCAGCTAGAAGCTATAGACCAACAAATATTAGGTCAAGTCGCCATGGATGCCGAACACCTCCTTTCCTCTTCTCGCCTCAATCAACCAAGATTTGGTGTGGCCGCTACTAAGTTTATAGAGTGTTGTTTTCCATGAAAGGGTTGTGATAATGTTCAAATGAAAGGATGTATTATGTTCTTGTGATTACGTTTAATCTTGTATATTTACTCTGGAAATTGATTTATTTACAATGAGGATCAAATTCCTATGATTTAGAATAAATTGGGGAAGGCTAGGATCTTAGGAGAACCCTGGTCAAACCCATGAAAAGGTTGTTTGAGACCCATAATCGCTCTTTGCATTTAAAGGTGAAAATGGCCCTCTAACAATGGGTTGGGTCCAAGTCCAGACTTACACGGGAGTTTGAGAGTCTGGGAGATGTTGAGTTGAGGTGTTCACATTTGGGTTGAACTCAGATCGGGACATAGGTGGTCATATAACATATGTGTTTATATATATGTTATCATAAAGTGCAGGGAAGGCATATTAGGGCCCAGGTTGGGGTATACATATAAAAATGTAAATAAAAGGTCTTTACTAAGTGCTTGGGCCAAGATTTGGGTTAGTTTGGAGTGGGCCAAAGTTTAAATAAAATTTGTTTAGAAATAGGCACATTAATTAATATAGGCATAAGGATTTGAACTATAGGCACATAAATCATTTATAACACGTAAATGTGTAAATTCCCTAAGAGTGCAGGGCTGGAGGTTCGAAGGTTTAGAGGTTTGAGGCCTTTGAAGTAAAGTTGTTTCTTTTATATCCCAAATCATGAATGTGGGCCTAGGCCTGGATTAGGTTGGGGGTCTGGGGGTTTGGGAGAGGAATGATGGTGGAGTCAGTTCAGAGTACCTTGTTGACGTGGAAAGGGTATATTGGCCAAAATTTAAATGACAATAACTCTTGATCTGTAAGTAAAATTTCAATAAAGTTTATATCACAAGAAATATCTTGATGAGCTACATGTGATGTTGTAGTATAAAATTAATTATGCTAGCTTTAAAAAGGGATAAATTTTGTAGCTCTATTTCCATAACGAGACCTTAGAAGTTAGGTTAGAGAAAAGTAACACCTTCCATCCATCCTGGGTCGTCCAAGGGGGTGGGAGGTAGAGTTATAAAATTTCATAAAAATGAGAGCCAATTTCACTCTTATGCTATCATAACATCATCATTTATTATTATTCAAGAACCACATAAAACATATTCGATTTTTTAACATAAAGAAAACCTTTAAAATTCATTCATGCTAAATGAGGATCTTGTTTGTTGTTGATCCATTTAAGTTCTTATAATTAAGCTCATTGTTCTCTTAGATTTTATGGTGGTATGGTTCCATGAGTTTACGTGAAACTATAATTTTCTCCTTCTCTTCTTAATTTCGAACAAATTTGAACCTCCTTGTAATCTTTTGAAAGTCCTTGAATATCACTAAACATCCTCAAAATTATTCTAATTGTAGAATGTTGAGCATAATAAACAAGCTTGGACATTGAACTAATAGTCAATTAAAATTGGTAAGACATGTTTATATTGGAGATATTGTTTTCATTAATGTCAAAGATAGGGCGAGACCATAGATGTTCAAGATAAAGATTGCAAGATGAAGATTTTTGGAATATTTTTTGGATACCCATTTTTTTTTTTGATGTCTAGTTTAGATACCCTATGTTTGAAGGATTTTTTACTCTAGATAACTACCTCAAATGGAAGCATATGATATATGGTTCAAAATCTTATTCTGAAACCTTTGCAATGGTATATGTAAATCTCTCTAACTCCACAGGAAGGAGGAGATATGACAGATTCTATCAGAATAGTCCAACTAGAAAGTACAAGTTTGCCTAGTCAGAAAGTATAGGTTGGCCTAGCCATTTTTACAAGTCATACCCATAAGTGAACATAGAAACACTATAAATAAAGAATATATAAGTGCATTTTAAGGCCATCTAAGAAGGAATAAATCTGAGGTGCACAATAGAAGCTAGGGAATACTATTGGGGTATTGAAGTTAGAACAAAAATGTGATTTGTGGAGTGAACGAGTCATCTTGGATGTTTCACTGTAACTCAACATTTGGGATGTATCAGACTATGAAACTTGGAGGAGACATAGGGGATATATTCTTTCACCTATGGTAGAAATTTCAGACATTGGTTCACTATAATTTCAGAGATATGATCTAAGGAAAATGCGAAACCTATAGAATATGGAGGTGAGATATTCATGTACATGCAGTGGAAATTTTAAACTTTGGTTTGACATAATTTTAGGTATATTATTTTATATAGTTAGGGTTCCTAAATGCTACTAAAATATGCCTCAAATAGGTGAGTTTGTTATTTTCACAATAAATTTTCTTCTCAGATGTTTCAAACTGTGAAGCTTGGAGGAGATGGAGGAAATACCTCATGTACATGTGGTAGAAATTTCATACTTTTTTTTTCTATAATTTTATAAATAATTTTTGAGGAAGTTATGGTTCTTGAATGCTCTTGAAACATGCTTCAAATAGGTCAACCCAATATTTTCAATATAACTTGTTTGCTAAGATGTTCTAGACTATGAAATATTGAGGAGGTAGAGAGAGATCTCTAGGTATCTAGGGTAGAAATTTCAAATCTTGGTTCACTATAATTTGAGAGATACTCTTTGAAGAAGTTAGGTTTCTTGAATAATATCGAAATATGCTTAAAAAAAACCATGAAAATTTTAGAGATTCAAGGAGACATACATAAATCCCTTAGGTAAACAATTTCAGAATTATATTTGTGAAATTGGATACATGGCATGTTGTACAAGTTTGTTCTTGGGAAGATACCAAAAACAACAAGTTTTGGAGAAATAAACCTAGTGATGGAGAAATAATCAAGTAGGCCTAGTGAAGATAGAGGCAGTAAGTAGACTTGGTGAAGACATAGGTAGTTAAAATATAATGAAGGAAAAAGTAGCAAATAGACTCAATGATTTAGGTTGGTTCCTACGACTATATTGCAATAGAGGGGATTTGTATCTCTTGCAGTTTGCTACCCACATATCTTGTAGTAGAGGGTATTGATGTCTCTTGTATGTTGGTGCCTACAAATATTGTGGCAGCAGGGATTTTTGTATCATGTAGGTTGGTTCCTATTACCCACCAAAAATTTGGTAACCCCTAGGAGGACAATTTTCTCCTCTTTGGAAAGTTAGGCAACCAATAACCTTATATGATTAGCACATAACATTTTTCTAGTATCCTCCACCTATTACTTCGATTAGATCTCCCTCCCATATAAAATTCCTTCTTAAAGGAAGGAGGATCTTCTATTGATAGGTAATTTAACTATTTTTTTAATCGTGTGATTGCAAGTAATGTTATGGGAATACTAACATGGACCATGAGGCAAAATAGATGATTGAAGGACCTCTATTGTATTCTTGTTCCCACGCTTCACTTGTGAGACTATTCTTTGACCCTAGTATAGTGGGAATTCCTATGAAGCCTAAGGTTTTAGGAAGGGTACTACTATGAATTACTGATTGATGTAGCATGTCCATATAATCCATACTTATCATTTCTCATCTCTCACTATTATCCATATCCATTCTTTTGGCTAGTAGTAATTGATCATTAATATTGACACTCTTCATTCACATCCTTTAGTTAGGGCCTAGAAAAATGGCCCTTGAGGTTGATGCAACTAATAGAAAGTTAAAAGCATGTAAACATAATGAAAGAAAAACGTAAAATGAAAAATATGCTGGGACATTATTTAGTGGATGGGAAAAAGCATAGCATGAGATATACTCCCCTCATTATCCATCACCAAGTTCCTCAAGCATTTAAAGCTTCATCCAAAGGAACTTTTGAGGGTCCCAAACTTGATGAGTGAGAAATTGGTACAAGTTAAAGGGGTATTGGAAAAATAAAAAAGCAAGCTTGGGCTAATAAGCTATGAACCAAATAATTATAAATTACAAAATGTAAAAGGTGCACCAAAGGGGTGGAAAAGCAAAGATGAGGAAAAGGTAACTCATGAAACCATGATTTCTCCATCATTACATCTATACACTTAGGATGTTGGATGCCCATTAGCTAGTCACATGGCTATGGGACCTTCCCTGAAGTCTTTCCCACTCCATAACCATCATTATCACACACACCTATGGATTGATGGTTAACCTAAGACATGTCACTCCCCTTGGGGGTTGGAAAAACCTAATAGGGATATTTACCTAATAATTCCTAATATAAGTGAGGTAAATTTTTTATAGATCTTGATCTAGTTAGAAATTTGAAGGTGATTTTTGTTTGTGCTATAACCTATTTTTCCCACATTGAGTCAGTAAGAGAGACCACTTTCCATTGTTCGACTTGTTGACCCTAATACAAACTTTATTCTCTTTGATTAGCCCTTTTAGTAGGGTCATCACCCCCATGATATTGACATCATGCATGTGGTCATTATGATTCAATGCACAAGCTAGAAACATAATTTCTCAGGTGCCTTATATTGGGAGTGACCATGGTTAAAGCTTCTAGAGTATGTCATTCATGGGAGATAATGTAACAACCCTGGTCAAAATTCCATGTAATGAAGTTAATAAAGGAAAAATAATAACCAAGGTCATGGAAACACATTCCAAGCTGAGTGTTGGGAAAAACAACCTAGTGTGGGTGTTCATTTGGTTTACTATGGCTAATGAAATTGGAAAAGGAAATGGCAAAGACTTTGGAAAGGAAAAGTGGCATTTCCATTGGAATTTTATTTATGAAAATAATGGAAATTAGGAGAAAAGGAAGGTGAAAGGGCATAGGTTGCATGTGAGGAGGAAAATGAAGGAAAAATAATGGAAAATTTAAGAAAATAGATGCCTCATTAATTAAATGTCTTAGGAGGATCAGTTGGTACCTTTTGTCAGTTCAGTTTTGGAGGTCTCTCTATTCTTTCTCTCTCTCACTCTTGGACACCTAGAGAATTATTGGAGCATTCTAACATTGGACCAAGGAAAGAAAATGAAGGACAAAGAAGGAAAAGGGAAGCAAAGATCAAGCAAGGAAGAGAAGGATCAAGCAGTTACATTAGGATTACTTGTAGGTATCAATTTGCATGTGTTATTTCCTGGCTAGATTTGGCATGGATGGTACACGCATGTGAGTATTTGGTTCTCTTGCTATCATTGGCATGGGTCTTTCTAGGCGTGACAGTGCTTTTTAGCCTTGCCTTTCCATTTCTAGATAACCATGGTGTGATCTGTTATCTTTTATTTGGTTAAGTTGGATTACTAGATGGTTTTGAAACTAAGTGAGGTGGTCTCTAAAGAAGAACACAAGGCCTAGGAATCCCTAGAACAAAGAAGGTAGGATTGCTATAAAGCTAGATTTTGCGTATGTCAGTGGGCATAAAAATCCTTGACTGGTGAATGTCAGGTTATGCGATAAATCCTAGAGGTGTGTGCCCTCAATCAGACCTAAGAATCCTTGGCCAGTGAATGGAGGGATATACTGTAAATCTTGGAGGGTGGATTATTCCTCTGGCCTAGTAATCCTTGACGGATGAATGCCGGGATATATGGTAATGCCTAGAGACTAGGAGGTACAAAATTCCTCACAATGTAGGTGGATAAATCCAGTGGCATCCATGCTTGTTTAGGGCCTAGATATCTGATGGGGATTGTAGTAAAGCCTGATGAAACTTGGATTAGTTTTTTGTGAGACCCACATTCGTGCTTGGAATATGGCACAGGGGTGATTGGCTAAAAGAAATATTTGGTTCAACCAATCTATGGTTAGGTGGTTCATGGAAGTCCCAGACCTAGTTGTCTTATGCATTCATTAATAATAGCTCTTTCTTGTTGGTATTTCATGAGTAAATATACTGGTTCATATGTGATTCTTATGGCTGTTATATCCTTATTATTTCTATTGGTTATATGTTGGTTATGAATATGTTTATGAAAAGCTTGATGTATGGAAATCATCATGTTTTGATTTGAAAATGATCATACAATGAATATATGACCTAATAGATGATAATGTAACTATTCTAATAGAGCAACAATGCTCCCTTACAGATCTTAGATAAGTATGAGACCCCTATGCTCAGATTTGTTTTTATGACCTGTAGATTACATATTTGTGACTTGTTCGACGAAATGCCTGTCATGGATAGTAGGGGTCATATCTAGTGCTTGTATGAATGATTTCATTAGTATCCTTATTCCATTGTTATTTATCATTTATGAAAGTTTCATGAAGTTTTGGGCGGTGGCCTGAGTCTTGGCCTTGAAAAAGTGGGACAAAATTTGGGGTTGCTGGCTCATAACTCACTGAAAAAGTCCACAGTCACTAGCATGCCTTGCTATGGGAGTGACTGAAAGGCCTCAGTCACATGCATGACTTGTCATGGGAGTGGCTAAGGGTTCAGATTAGTGAAATATCAATTTGTCTCAGGGGTTGGTAACCTAGAAAGTTTGGTTGGCTCTTGAAGGTTTTGTAGCATGTATGATAGGTCATAATGGTTTTTTTTTCTCGGTTACACTTCCTTAACTATACATGGGGAGTTGAATCACATCATAGTAGCCTCTCCTCACATGTTTACCCTAGCGGACCGATTAACTCAGGTAAATTTGGGAGGAGGGTGTTACACATAAGTTCGATCTACTTGTGCAAGGGTTGGATAGGGGTCAATTATTATGGAAGTTTCCTAACTTCTCAATTTCCTAGGTGTTTGGGTACATTCTCTAGGAGGATTTAATAAGTGTATATAATTTGACCCTATTAAGAGGAGAAGATTCAGTTCCAGATAGTTTGAGTTAGACTGAATGAGAGAGAGCTCAGTTGCACTTCCACTTGGTAAGAGATTATATTTGATTTAGGAAGTGGCAAGGTTGAAGGCTAAGGAGGAGAAATAAGGTGATGAAGGTATAATGAAAGGTTGGTAAGGGCTCAAGGGAGCTAAGTTGAGGTAAATGCAGTCATACTACAAAGCCTCTCAGACTTACAAAAATAGAAGCAACATGAGTTGGGGACTAGCCATAGAGATAGGTAGGTCCCTTCTAGATAAAAAGATAGAAAAAATGGGGTAGATGGTAGCAGGTCTAGGAAGAGGTAGAGATAGGAAAGTGAAGACACCATGAGAGGGAATGCACCATTGTGCACCCCATAGAGAAGAACTAGTACTCGTGGGAATCACTCTGGTCTAGTTCTATTACCAGGAGACATCATCATCATCAAAGAAAGAGAGAAACGGACTATATGATCGAGGAATTTAAGAAGGAAAAACCACCTATATTTGATGGATAAATGAAGAAATCTAAAGAAGCAGAGGCTTGGTTTCTTGGCATGAATAAATTCTTCAGAATCCATCATTATTATGACAACATGAAAGTGAAGGCCACCACCTATAGTTTCAAGGCAAAAACATACATATGGTGGTACGTTTTGAAGAATTTAAAAGGCATAACCAAAGAGGAGCTCACTTGGACTAAATTTGAAAGGCTATTCAAAGGTAAATATTTATTAGATTGATATTATGACAATAAATCATAATAATTTTATGAGCCAAATATTGGACAAATGTCAGATGAAGAGTACATCACCAAATTTATGGAATTAATGAGATATGTGCCATATTTTAAAGATGAGAAGGAAAAGGTTCATTTGTGGCCTACCTCTAGAATTTAGGGATCAAATTGAATTCCTGGAACCTCATATATTAGATGATGCCATAAATAAAGTGAAGCACTACTATGAACAATCAAAACACATGCCCAAATTTAGAGGTGAATGGAAGGCGAAGAGAAGCATGAATGATAAAAAGAAATGACCCAAGAAAACACAGACAAGAAGGAAAGTATCCACACAACCAGTGCAAGTCAATTTAAAAAAAAAAAATAGTATAGCTGATAAAGGAAGTGTGCATTGACTGGTAGGAGAGCAACATAGGTTTGAGGTTAAAGAACCATTGAAATGTTGTAGATGTGGAGAAAATCACTGAAAAAGAGACTTCCCACATCAGAAAAACACAAGAACAAAAATTTACAGTGCACAAGAAGCTCTAACTATGGGAGAAATAGCACAGATCATGCCCAAAATTTATGCAACAATGGAAAATCGTCAGGCAAACCACCAAGCATCCATAATTGATATGGAAGGTAAGGTGTGCAACCAAATTATTTCCATTTTAATTGATCTTGTTTCCAATTACAATTATATAAGCTCGAAGCTTGTTGAAAAATGCCAATTGTCCAAAGAATCACATAGAAGGCCATGGTTAGTTCAATTGGCAATAGGAACAAAATGGAAAATCAAGTAGTGGGTGAAAGCATGTGTGTTTGAGCTCTAGGAAATGTTAACAACGTAGTATTTAAATTTGATGGCATTGGGTGCGTAAAGGATGTTATTGGGCATGCATTGGTTGTATAGGCCCGACACCAAAGTTGACTATTTTGAAAAGGAAATTGAATGCCTGAATGATTAGGGAAAGAATAAATTTACTAGGAAAACGAAATCCCATTTCAATGAGGATGGTCACAACCATGCAAGTCAAACACAATTGCTGAAAAGGGTGTCATTTATTTGCTGTGAAAATCTCCAACGATGAAAAGTACAATGACAACATTGAGAAAGAGGAGACAAAGGTGTTGAAATGATATCCTGTGTTACATCAATATATAGATGTGTTCCTAGCATATGTTCATGGCAGGGAAAATTTTAGGGGCTAATATTCGCCCATGGGCTAATTTTCTATACTTTTTCCAAAAAAAGGATTCGCTAATTTCCATTTTTTTGTAAAAATGATTCGCCCAATTTTATAGAATGAAATTAATTTATCTAAAAATCGCCAAAAAATTATATATAGACTATATAAAAATATTATAAATTTGAATATTTTTACAAAGATATCTCCAAACATTTTATAGATTTCATATTTTGGACTAGTGGGATTCGCGAAGGTTTCTAAACTTTAAGATAAATTTCCATCCTTAAAATTTTCCCTCGTTCCTGGATTACCTTCTCATAAAGAGGTAGAGTTCTCTATCAAATTAATTCCTAGAGCAGCACCAACGTCCAAGGAACCATACAAGATGAGCACTCCTGATCTAGTTGAGTTAAAAATACAACTTAAATAGATGCTTGATAAAGGCTATATAAGGCCAAGTGTATCACCATGGGGAGAACCATATCTGTTTATGAATAAAAAGGATGGTACACTCAGACTTTGCATTGATTATAAGAAATCAAATAATGTGACCATCAAGAACAGGTATCCATTACAACATATTGATGATTTATTTGACCAGATGAGGGAGTACCAATTTTCTCCAAGATTGATTTAAGGTTAGGGTATCATCAAGTGTGCATCAAGGAAGAAGACATCCATAAGACTACATTCGAAACAAATTTGTATCCTTTGGGCGTACTAATTCCCCTACCACTTTCATGTGTTTAATGGATAATGTGTTGTATCCTTACTTAGACAAATTTGTGATTGTGTTCATTGATGATATATTAATGTACCAGAGGACTGAAGAAGAACATGAAAAGCACCTGGATGCAGTGCTATAGTTGCTAAGGGAACACAAGATTTATGCAAATCTTAGTAAGTGTGAATTCTTCAAGTGATAGATACACTATTTGGGGCACATTGTCTCCAAGGAGGGGATATCAGTTGACTCGGAAGATATCATATCCATAATGGAGTGGCCAACGGCAAAGAATATAAATGAGATTAGATCATTCATGGGGCTGGAAGGATACTAAAGGAGGTTCATCAAAAAATTATACAAGTTAGAACACCTTATCACATCCTTACATAGGAAAGGAAATAAATTTGAGTGGACAACTAAATGTGCAACAAACTTAGAATAGTTGAAGCAGTTGTTCACTAATGCACTAGTGTTGAGGATTGTAGACCCAGACAAATATTTTGTGGTTTGTATAGATTCCTTTAAGGAAGGACCCAGTGGAGTCTTGATGCAAGAATGACAAATAGTTTTTTATGAGTCATATAAGTTAAATGAGCTTGAGGAAAACTATGTAACTCATGAATTGGAGTTACCTTCCATTATACATGCATTCAAAATGTGGAGGAATTACCTCCTTGGTAGGAAATTTACACTCATGAAAGACAATGAAGGCCTCAATTATTTGTTTGTTCAACCTAATTTGAATGAAATACAAGCTAGGTGGTTGGGCATAGTTAGCGAGTTTGACTTTGAGATCAAGTATATCAAGGAAAAAGAGAATAGGGTTGTTGATGCACTCAACAGAAGGGTTCAATTGAATCACCTGGAAACCATAAGATCTTATGAATTGGACATAATAGAATGGACCAAAAGTGCAAGGTAGCATAATGAGAAATATCATTAAGTGAATGGAAAGCTACAATAAGATGGTTAGGATGAGGAATATCATCTCACAAATGATGGCTTTGTTAGATTCAAGAATATAATCTATGTGCCAAAAAATGATGATTTGAAGAGGCTCATAATGAGAGAATTCCATGTTAAGCCATATTTTGGCCACCCAGGATGCCAAAATACTCTCATGGCCATCAAAAAGTTTTACTATTGACCTAATTTGAAAAGAGAAGTAGATGATTTTGTTGCTAAATACATAGAATTCTAAGAGGTGAAGGTTGAATGTAGACATCCAACGAGCTTATTGTAACCCATTCCCATTCTGGAAAGGAAGTGAGAGGTGATCTCCATGTTTTTCATCATTGATTTGCCAAGGACCACCAGAAATCATGATGCAATTATGGTGGTAATTGAAAAGTAGAGCGAGGTGACTCATTTTGTAGTAGTCAATTCCACCACTTCAGCTAGTCGGGTGGCTCAAATATTCATAAAGGAGATTGTGAGGTTACATGGAGTCCCCAAGAAAATAATTTCATAAAGAGATGCCAATTTTACTTCAAGATTTTGGAAGGAACTATTTGTGGACTTGGGGAATGAATTTGCCTTCAGTACAACTTATCTTCCAAAGATAAATGGGAAAACAAAGAGGACAAGTAGAATCCTCGAAGACATGTTGAGGATGTATGTGATGCACCAACCCAAGAAGTGGGGAGAGAGCACATTCCAATTGTAGAGATTGCATACAATAATGGGTACCAAGAATCTCTAAAGATGAGTCCATTTGAGGCACTTTATGGAAGGAGTTGCAATACTCCTATCAGTTGGAGTGATCCAACTAACATGGTCCTTATTCGACCTGATATACTAAAAGAGATGGAGTAACAAATACACATCATCAAGAAGAACTTGAAGGTGTCACAAGACAAGAATAAATTATATGCAGATCAACATAGGGTGCATAAGGATTTCCAAGTTGGGGAACATGTTTATTTGAAAATTAAACCCAAGAAAAGTTCCTTAAAGATTGGGCCATGTGCAAAGTTGGAACCATGATATTGTAGGCCTTTTAAAATAATTGAAAGGATTGGACCAGTGTCCTATATCCTGGCCGAACCTTCATCAGTAAAAGTCCATGATGTTTTCAATGTTTCTTTGCTTAAAATATATGTTCAGGATTCTAATCATGTGATTGATTGGTCTGTGCTTCAGGTGGAACCAGAGGGAGAGTTTCATCATAAACCACTATGCATCATAGATTGGAGGAGCCTCATGATCTATAATTGAGTAATATAGTGAGTCAAAGTGTAGCGGAGGCACTTTGGGCCCAGGAAGATGCTTGGGAAATGGATGATTCAATGAGGGAAGCATATCCTTTTTTGTTTGTTAGTTGAAGCAAATGTATATAAAATTGTAAATATTGTATAGAGCTATAATTATAAATCTCCATGAAAGAATATGTTTGTTTTTAAATATTTTTTTGTATTGTATATGGACAGAGAACGTGGAGGATGGTGTTCCTCCAAGGGGGAGGGGTTTGTGACAACCCTAATTATTTTACACTCATGTATGTAATTTAAATATTTTGGAAAAAAAATTGGGTTGAGTAACAAGACACGAATTCCAAAGGATGAGGAAGTTGCTTGTTAGGGATATTTTTAAGGTTTCCTTCTAGTAGGAGTATGAGTTGGTACATGAAGCTGATAGCTGTGTAAAAAAGGGAAACATTGTATTTTCTTATCATCTATGATTTTTTTTGTAGAAGTGGACAAGGAAACATGGAATTAAAAAAAAAAAAAAAGAGAGAATGGTTGAGTTTCTAGTTGGTAAGGTGTGATGGCCACCCATTGCAACATACTAACTATCAATTAACAACCTAGGGAACATGCAGGTAGGTGGCACTTTTCTCATTGGTTGATAAGATTCTAGAGGTAGTGGTCACTGTCTTAAAGGAGAAAATTCAAACAATAAGGAAAAGATAAAGGGAATAGCTAAGGAAAACACAACAAATAGGGAAAGAGAGAACTTGAATAGTTAGGAAAGGGATAGATAATTTGAAAAATAAGGAAAAGTAGAGAGAGAAAACACATAAGAAAAAGAAGGCAGATTTGGAAAAGAAGAAGAGAACGTAGGAAGCAAGACAGAGAAGTAAAATTAAAAATTCTAGGAAGAACACATAGTGATAGAGAAAATGAATTCTCAGTTGGCAAGAAGTTAGGAGGAATTCATTCCCAGGATAGGTACTAATTTAATATCGATTCCTTGATAGCCAAAGGGAGAAGATGGTTTTTCTTTGAGTTCCTAATGACCAAGGTGGAAGAATTGTTCTTGGAAATTCCTAGAGGATTTCTAGAGGCTTCTTACTGTAGCTTGGTTTTATGGTGGGTTTTCATGGAGTCTCGAACTTGGGTGGAACCATATATGAAGTGTGGAGGTAGTAGCTCTTTGGAATCCATGTGCCTTTTATTAAGTGCAAACTAGTTGGTGGGTGGAAGAGGAAAGACCTCTAGAATCCTTGGTCAAACTGGAAGTTGAGTTTAATACCTGTGAAAAAGACCCCTCTGTCTCTCGAATCTGGTTTGGGGGTGATAACTACAAGTGAGAACTAGATACCACTTGTCTATGGCTAGGTGGAGAGTTGCTGTCCCAATCTCAGTTTCCCAATAGATTTTGACATAAGTTTTTATGATCTTCTTAAATAACAATGAAAATATGATTACATTTCTCACCTGAATTTATTCTATTTTTGTATGATCAATATCTGTAATTGTATTGTTACATGACTGAATGATATGTTTTTGGCACTATTTAAAAGGCACTGGAATAGTGTATGGTGGTATTGGCTATGTTCTAGAAGCAACCAAAATGGAAATCCCTTTCTTATTTATAGGGGCACACTTTTGAGATAATTGTAAGCTTTGCTAGCACTACTCACATTTCTGAGTTGGAATAATGGAGATTCCTTAACCCCTTTCCATATTGGTCTATTTACCTTGTATGATTTCCTTTCCAAGTCTCCTATTCAAGTATGCCTAGATCTTGGGTCAACATTTCCACTTTCTCAAAACTCAGGCATGAATAAGTCTTGCAATTTTGTGTTGTTGATGCAACTATCTCATGTGCTTTTATAATATTTTTTTTTATGTTTTCAACACCCTAGATTTGATGAGACATTTAATTTTATGTTATATATCTAATGAGAACTATTTTCTCATTTTCAAGTACTCTACTCTATAGGTTTCAAGGTTTTGTGGTAGTAACAAAATTTGGTTCTATCAATTTTGGTAGATTTATGTTTTAGAGGGATTTGTTTGAAGTGTACATTCTTCATTCTATTAGAGATAGCCTATGATATTTGCAATATGAAAGTCACATTGACAAGTTGAGCCTTAATGAGAAGCTCAATAATTAAGTAAACCCAATTTACAATGGTGAGATTGTAGGTGCATGTGTTAGGTTTGAAAGCAAAGTTTGTATAGGGGACTTGTATTTGTTCCTATTTACAATGAATATATATATATATAATATATATATATATATATATATATATATATATATATATATATTATAATATATATAATATAATATATATATATATATATATATATATATATATATATATATAATATATATATATATATACATATGATGGTAAAGTATAAATCAGACCTCACTTCCTTAATGATCACTGCAATTTCTTTCCTGTCTAATCCTCATTGTGAAGACTAGGCATATATCACCTAAACTAGGCCTTGGGGGGTTGAATGTAAATATTTGTGTAGCTAACAATAATTGGTTATTGAAGAAGCTTGAATCACATAACTGGTTGTTTGTTCATAGACCTTAAAAACCATTCAAGGAAAACTGATGCAAGTAATAACCCAAATGATTACTACATTATGAAACACTTTTGTGTTTGGAATAACCTCCTTAGACTTGTTGCTCAAATCCTTTTCTGTAATGGCACAATACCATTGGATATGGAATAAACATATACAACTAGCCTTTCTAGTCACCTAAACATAGTGGAATGTTGGTATTATACTTTCCACATTGCCAAAATTGAACTGCTCATTATGTTTATAAATAGAAATTGTGTGGTGTAATTTAATGCGCTACAAAGAGGGTTACATTAGTCATGGTTGCATTGGTCGTTTATAAACATAAACTGTGTGATGAAATGACTGCATTGGAGGTTGGTAGGGTTGTTCATGCTCCATTTGGAATGGTTTGGTAATACACCCGTTACATCGTGTGTACAACCAATTGAGTATGTCATATACATATAATGCACCCTATGTTAACTCTATACCCCTAACTTACAATATGATTTCATAAACGACAGAGGTTAGTGATGAACCCAGTATTGCAACAAGAATGTTGCAACTCCCAAGGCTACCATCTTAAATTATGAACTCGGGGTTCATACAAACTTAAATTAATTGTAGAAATCGAAATGTTGCTCTATTTGCAAGAAATATAAATGCTACTTGCTTGAATGTAAACACTAATCCTAATTGTAAGAAGGTAAAGGTTATGCCATTTGCAGAAATGGAAAGTACTTGTCTATTATCATAATGTAAAACTTGTTCTAATTGCAACAATGTGAATCATTAGTCTAATTGCAGAATGTGAAAATTTGCATTGAAAAGAAACTAATCCTATGCAAGAACAATAATTTGTAATTGAAATCCTAAGAGTATGAATTCAAAGAAATAGGCCTAATCCTCACTGGTGTTTATTCTTCCCCAATCATGGATTTAGAGCCTATGGTTCATTATTCAAGCCTAAGAGACAAAAACCAAGCTTTTGGAGCAATCTAGTCAAGTTTACATGTGCTACAGGAGTGCTATAGGAGGTCTTGTTTTGCAACGGGAGGAGATAAATTTCTGAATTCTAAAGAACATGAAGTGTAAATGTGATGGGAAATTTTTTTTTATTAAGTAGGATGTCTTAGGACTCCATTCAAAGTGGAATCACTCCAAAATTCCCCTATTAACACGTGCTAAAAAATAACATAAAATTACTACTCTAAAAACTAGAAATTCAAGAACTAATGAGTTAGTTAACCTACCAAATGCCTAACCTAATCAAGTACAAATTCTATAGGGTAATTTTTTTTATTAATTTGAATTTTAATAGAACCAAATACAAGTGGAATCAACTCAAATTAATCTCATTAAAATTCTCTAAAAAATAACAAAAAATTACTACTATTTTGCTACAAAGGATTTCCAGAAATTCTAGATTTGTGAACTAGTAGACCAATCCAAATAGCTCAATGATGAATATGAATTTTCAAAGTTGTTTTAAGGATGAATCATAATTGTGAATTTGTAAATAACCTTAAAAAAATTCACTTCAATAATTTAACCAATAAGATCTTCAACAAAATAAGCATGAATAGTAAATGCAAAAATAAGAGATGTAAGTGTAAATGACATTCAAAGGACATAAATAAATTGTACAAGAGGGATCTGAGGATCCTAGGATGGCCAATCCCAAGGAAAATCAGGGTCCTATGAAGGAAACCAAGCTTTAGAAGCTAAAAATGGCACCAAATCTCAATATTTGAATCAATCCAAGTACACCCCTACTAGAAATGAAAGTGGAATTGCTAAATAACATATTTTCTTCACAAGAAGACTAAGAAATACATTCCCCTAGAGGCCAATTCGAATTGATACTTATACAAATTTATGGGGAATAATTCTCCTTGAAAGCAGGAGGCTCTGCCCTCCAAAATCTCTCAAATAGTGGATTTGGTCCGAACACTAGGAATTTGTATTAAATGACAGGGAACACATTCCTAGATTTTCTCAATCATTGGGACTCCAAAATTTGTGCAATAATTTAATAATATCTTGTTCATTTATTATCCAATATTGATACTCATGTAGTAGGGAGAAAGGGTCTAGATTATCTCCTCCTCCAAATCTTCACAAACTGCCCAATATTCTCACAATATTCTACAAAAATAAATAATATTAGGCACAAATATGCAATTATCTCTAAACCTTCCTAATGAACATATTAAAGTTAAAGATATGTCATCTAATGCAAAAAATAGAGGTTTAATGTACTGAAAGATGGTCACATGGGCCTTAATTTATGTCTAATCTGAAGGCCCATCATACCCCCCTACTCAAAGTGTTGCTCATCCTTTGAGCAACTTAGTGACATAACTATGTTAATTTTTCATAGTGCTATATTTTTATTTTCTTTGATAATTGCATTTGTTCATTAACATATCATATTCACCCCATCACATCATGACATTATTCAGATTTACATCATTATTCAACAGTATATGCAACTATATAAAAAGAACAATATCATCATTATCATCAATGCAACGAAACATAAAGGAACTATAGAAGAAACATATTAACACATAGAGACACTAGGATTGGTTGGAGACCAGGGAAAAACCCACTATGGGGAAAACCTTGGCAAATTCTTCTTCTTATTAGATCGTCATCAAATTATTAAAAAAAAGAGAGTATAATGATCCATATCTTCCTCTATGCAACTAACCAACAAAAACATCCATAAATGAACCCAACAAAGTATATACTCAAAAATATGATTATGAAGTCTGTAATGTACTATCACTGTCTGCAACAAACTGGCGAACCCTATGGTTACTGAGTGAAATATTTGGAAGATTGAGATTTTATCTTTAAGGTCCTTGTTTCATGGAGGAAGGTCTTATGTGAGTGACTATATCCTCCTAGTCGCTCCCTTAAGCCTGACATGCATGTGAATTGGGTCAGATCTGGACCGCAGAAACCCTAAACCCCCAGTCACATGGATGGAGAGATGTCTATGCAACTGGAAGGCTCTAGCTGCATAGATGTGATTTTGTGCAAGCGACTATAGTCAAATCCTTCCTATGATGTGTTTGCGACTGAGGCCCAAAACCCTAAATTAGAGATGTGAGCTTTGGACTTTGTAATTCCACCTCAAAGCAAACCCATTCCTCCAAGGATGAACCTCAGAACCATGAAAGCCAAAAAACCAAGATAGCAGAGTGTCTCATCATTGTGTCTAAATGAGTTAGATGGAACTTATATTTATAGCCTTTCGAGGTGGTCCACTTTTCTTTATGGCTGACCTTATCAAATGTTCGCATGTGGGATTTTCTTCATAAGTACACTTTCCCTTATTTGATTTGAGTGATATTTAGGTCTATTTTGGTCCTATCAAAAAGAGGAATTAAATGCAATCATTATCTCCATCAAGTGAGCTTTCCAAAGTGGAATTTGACTGTAGTTGCATATTTTTAACAAACTTTGCCTCATTCATGGCCCTGGTGGCCTCCTTAACATCCTAAGCTACCTCAGAAGGAATTTTGGCACATATTCTCTTACTCCATTCTCTTCCTCTTCTTCTACAACTTATTCTTTTGTAGATCCATCCTTTTCTCCAAGTTCTAATTAGGCTTGTGCTAGTGTCTTAAGAAAAGTATCCCTATTTATGTCCACAAAGTTTGCACATGATACAAGTTTTCACAACATATATGATAATTAACATCCTTGATGATTCTGTGGACTCTCTTTAATTGAAACCAACCACCATGATTGTCACTATGATTTTCCAAGCTTTGGCAAACCAATACTCCCAATCTGTTATAGGGGTAAAGAGCAGTTTTATCCATACTGGTTAGAGGAAGGAAAACTTCATACCCAACTCAAAAACAATTCCATATCCTTTTAAATCCTGCTTAACTCAAAAGAAACATTCACATTCAATTTTCTCATTCTCAAATTATTATCATTATTTTATTACAGGATGCATTGTTGAAGGAATGAGAGGTTTTGTATGTTTCTTTCCCACATATGGCAGATAAAAATGTGTACTTACCCTTCTCCTAGATGTCCCTCTTCAAATATATGTTTTTAGTCTTTTTGTAGCTCTATGGACTTCCCTATAGCAAATATCTTCTCTTGTAGCACATAATTTGTCTCTCCTGTAGCAACCCTGTTTCTCTTGTAGCAGCCCTGTTTATCATGTAGAAACTATGCCCAATCCTATAGCACTTGAAAATCAACTCTGTATCTCTTCTACAACACTTGGAAATCAACTTTGTATTTCCTTTGTAGTACCCGAGGTAGCCCCTAGTAGCATCTAGCTCGATCTTCGATGCCTTAATGAGCCTCTCTAACTGTTTACAACTAAAGTTGAGCCTTGTTCTTTTATTTCTTTTGGTGGTAGAGGGTTTAGTGCGCTTGGTGACCTTGTCTTCATTCCTTGTAGTTATCACTTCCCCACTCTAACTTCTCCACGTTGCATGGGTATTTGAGTAAACTACAATCTTACTAGGTGAGGGTGGACAAGTTTACTGGCCACCTTCAACCTATAAAACCTTCTCTCGTGTGTATTGAAAATAATATTTTTTAACCATAATATGCTAAACATGAGAGGTGGAGAAGAATGCATACTTATGCCTAACTATGATATCAAATTGTTGGAGATGCCTGCATCCTGGAGCTGGTCCTCATAACATGATGATCTTGAAGGTGTTGATTTCCTTTGCTTACTTTTGCACAGGTCTTCATAGCTTGATGATTCTTTGACTAATAAAACTGTTGTGTGTGTAGCTTTTTTCCTAGTGTCCAATTTTCTATTGGTAGAGTGGATGGATTACTTCCTAAGGAGGGTGTGCCACTTCTCAACTTCAGAAATGGCTTCAAGATGCTCAAGGTGGCTGGATCTTCTACTTTGTGGGTGAAAAAAGAATTGATGCCAAGTTTTGTTGTAACTGTAATGGATGTTACATGAGGAATCTCCTTCCTATAGCAGTCACCTAATTCCTCTTTTGAGATCTCATATTGCATGTAATATTGACAGAAACCCATAAAAGTTATAAGAATAGGGTTAAAATAATCAGGAAGTGGTGTAGGTGGTGGAAAAATTGAAAGCAAATATTTTCTGTATTTTTTTTTTTTTTTTTTTTTTTTTTATGTATGGAAGAGTGGAAATTGAAGCTCACTTTTGGCTAGATTGAGTGAATGGGTGATGAATGTGATGTTGGTGGACCTCTCTCAACATTTCTTAAATAAGAAATGACCTTTTAGCCTCTTTCTCCAATTGGATCTGCGTTCTGTAGCACTTTTTGTTGCTCATGTAGCATTTTAGGACAACATCCTGTAGTAGAAGTTTTTTTTTCCATATCTCTCAAATTGTAGATTGGATTGAAATGAATTTTTTTGAGCATGTTTCCATAATACTTGTGCACCTCCTCATAAAAAATCTTAACAAATGGATGCACAAATATTGATAAAAAAATGGTTGTAGGTGATGGTGGCCGGTTTCTCAAAAAGCGTGCGCTGGACTTTCTTGAAATTCCTTGAGCATGTCACCATCCTCCATTTGCATCTCCACATGAAACAACTCGGCCAATGGATGCACAATTTTTGAGATATGGTAAAAACAATCTATGCCTTGTGTATTTTGGCCTCTTGTAGCAAAACAAAACCTTCCTATAACATTTTAAGACAACAAGGGAAATAAATGGGAAAGGCTTGGAAATGATGGGCAGATGTTGGAAATGGATGAGGGTTATGAATTGACATGGAATTATTTTTGTTGGAGCATCTAGGAAAAGGAGGAGAAAGCCCAAGTTTGACTTCTATTGACTAGGTTTTTGTTTGGTGCTAAATTGTTATTGTTGTTTGCAAAGGTTGGAGAGAACCTGCATTCATCAGAGAGAGATACATGGAGAAAATAATTTTTTCCCTTTTCATTTTTCACATATATATATATATATATATATATATATATATATATATATATATATATATATTTTAAATTTCTAATTTATTAATTAATTTATTTTTATTTTTTATTTTTTTCTTAGGCCTACTAGCTGCCTCAGTGAGGTTTCAACTAGTAGGTTTCCCTAGGTGCCTCAATGGAGGTTTTCACTTAGGATCTTTTCCTTTTTTTCATTTTTTTCCCTTTCCAACCCACTGACCTCCTCAAGGAGGTTTTCAACCAGTGAGCCAATCTCAAGTGCCTCTTGAGATTTTATCCTTTTTTTTTCTCTCTTTTTCCATTTTTTATTTATTTTTTCAAGTGTAGGAATACTTCCAATGGAGCCATGTGCACATCAAGACGACAGATAAACTCATGTGTAGGCTTGAAGTATATGCTTTGACATGTACCTGAATGTAAGACACCAAATGTTCTAACTGAGATGGGATTATGAATTGTTGAAGAAGAGTGTGTTGCTGGAACTTAATGATTGTCTGGAACCATATTTCAATATAGTTGTGATTCCCTTGACCTCTTTTTGTGTCCTCCTCTACCATGACATTCAAATATTATTCTTTTTGTTGATTAGTGTTTTGAACACATAAAGACTTTGATGATAGGAAAAACATAAATTCTTCATTCTTAGGCTCCAATGGCCGCACTTCATTAAATGTGGTCCATTATTCCTTGGTCTTCTTTGGATCTTCTTCTTATATATGTTTTTCTTGAATGACATCAAGAAAATATCTTTGTTGAAATATACTTCTTGATATAAGGTGAATACCATTCACATCAAGAGGTGTTGTTTGGAAGTGTTGTACCCCAACATTGTAAGTGGACTGAGTTACTTCATTGTTTGGGTTTAGAAATGGTGGTATAGGTAGTTGAGTGGGAGTGGATATTTGAGATGGATGTGGTTGAGGTTGTGGTTGTGGTGGAGGTGGATGGTAGGGATAACATGGAGTTGGGTATGGAGGATATTGAGGAAAATATTGAGGATATTGTGGATTTCTCTAATAAAGTTCTTTCCAACCTTGTTGCCAAGATTGGTTTTGGGGTTGCGATGGCCAAGGTTCCCAAGGAAAGGGGTGTTAGAATTACTTTGAGATGGTTTCACATATATTTAAAATCATGAATTAGGCTCTTGCATCATACCAGGTTGACTAGGCTACCATGGTCTTCTTGGAGCTACATAACATAGTTTCTTTGGTGATTAACTTGTTCCATTGTCCTCTTGGTAAACTTCCTTCAACCTCAATAATGATGGGCAATATTTAGTAGCGTGTGATTCTGGATGGATAACACAAATATCAACATCCTCCTTTTGCTCATTTTTCATTCTTAACATTTCTACTTGTTCACTTAGATTTCCAAGAATTTTTGTTTTAAAGTTATCAAGAAAATTTTTGAGTTCAACTTGACTTATCGATCTTGATGCCGATTTAGTTACTCTTTCCCTTCTTCTTCATTTGCACTTGCATGTTTTAGAACTTTCTTCAAATGATAATTAGTATGCATCACCTTTACTCATGAGATTGAGGAGATCAATCCACTCATCACTAATTGTTCTAAGTAAGACGGTTTTTAGCAAGTCAGATCCTAAATGATGTAATTTTTCCCTCTTAACATTATACATGAACCTCTCTATTAGATGTAGAAGGCTCTCATCTTCTTTTTGTTAGGTGTGTGTTATATTCTTTCCATGACTAGTCACACGGGTGGGGGGCGCGGCCCCCCCTGTCGGGGGGTTTTGGGGGGCGATAGCCACCCTGCATGGGGTCTGGGGTGCAACCATGTGAATTTTTTTTTTTGCACCTTATATTAGGTGGGCGAACCTACCTATGGTTTTGTGCATGGGTTTTGCACGGTTTTTAGCATGAGTTTTGCACGTGGTTTTGGGCATGATGGTTTTTTTCCCATGGTATTTTTTAGATTCGGTCAAGGCAACTATGGTTATGTTCTAATCCAGGGTTAATGGATTGGGGTTTATGAATGCTTCATCATGTATATATATGTATTGTAACATTGAAAGGAAAATAATTAAAAATAAATATAGTAGTCCCGATTTTTGGATCTAGGGGAAAATATCTATGTATTTGTTTTATATTCTTGTCATTGTTTATTTTCTGTTTTTAGAATTCGTCTGCTAGTAATTTCTGTACAAGTTTCAAACCTACACTTTTTAGGTCATTCTAAAGATTTATTATTTAATATCAGGATCTTTATATTTTTCTAGAAATATCTTTTGCATATCATTCCATGATCTTATTGAATTGGTCCCTAAACTTATGAACCATTTAAGAGCTCTATCCTTCAATGTTGCCAGAATAAATCAAAATTTTTGAGTGTTTAGTAAGTAACCATAAGGTCTACAAAGGATTTCAAATTCAAAGAGAAAGGTTTTCAAATCCTTTGACCTCATATTATGGAAGTTGGGAAGGAAAGATGGAGGGATGTTCTTCATATGCACACTGATATCAATATCTTGAATGGGAAATCCAAGAGGATCTTCGTCATTGTCATCATCTCCATCCATTTCATCTACCTTCTCTGCCACCTCTTCTTCTTCTAACTACAAAAGTGGATGATGATGTGGCTCTTACTGCACCACATGATCAAATGGAGGGCTTTGGTGCGGAGAAGTATATATATATATATATATTATATATATTTTTTTTTTTTTTAATTTTTTTTTTTTAAGAATGCTAATGCAATGCATTTTTTCTTATTTTGAAATGAAATATGCCTAATGAATTTTTTTGTTCTTGCAGAAAGTAAAAGAAATGAATCAACTATGGAAGAAAACAATATATACTTTGACACCTCCTTGGCAATGACACCAAAAAGTTATGAGCCCCATTATTGCAACACGAATGCTGCAACTCCCAAGGCTACCAACTTAAATTATAAATTTGGGGTTCGAACAAACTTATGAGGTGTCGACACTGTGTGTAAAACCTGAAATGTGCCATTATTTTGTTGATATGATGTGATTGAGTGAATGTCATGAAATCAAAGCCTAAATTAATTTCATAAATTGAAATGTTGTTGTATTTGCAAGAGATGGAAATGCTACTTGCTTGAATGTAAACACTAATCCTAATTGCAAGAAGGTAAAGGTTATGCCATTTTTTAGAAAAGGAAAGTACTTGTCTATTTGAATAATTTAAACCTTGTGCTACTTGCAACAATGTGAATCATTAGTCTAATTGCAGAATGTGAAAAGTTGCCTTGAAAAAAAGTTAATCCTATGCAAGAACAACAATTTGTAATTGAAATTCTAGGAGTATGAATTCAAAGAAATAAGCCTAATCTACTTCGTAAAAAGGAAAGTCTTGAGTGGTTTTTATTCTTCCCCAATCATGGATTTAGAGCCTAGGGGTAATTATTCAAGCCTAAGAGACAAAAACTAAGCTTTTGGAGCAAATCTTGTCAAGTTTACATGTGCTACAGGAGGTCCTATTTTGCTATAGGAGGAGATAACTTGTCAAATGCCAAAGAAAATCAAATGAAAATGGGATGGGAAATTTTTTGTTATTAATTAGGATGTATTAGGAATCCATTCAAAGTGGAACCACCCCAGAATACCTTTGTTAACACATGATAAAAAATAATAGAAAATTACTACTCTCAAAACTGGAAATTCAAGAACTAGTGAGATGGTTAACCTACCAAATTCCTAACCTAATCAAGTGAAAATTATATGGGGTAAATTTTGTTATTAACTTGAATGTATTTATGACCCAATCCAAGTGGAATAAACTCAAATGAAGCTCATTAACATGTTCTAAAAAATAGTAGAAAATTACTACTATTTTGCTACAAGGGATTTCTAGAAATGCTAGATTTGTTAAATACTAGACCAATCCAAGTAGCTCAAAGATGAATATGACTTTTTAAAGATTTTATAAGGATGAATAATGTTTTTGAATTTGTAAATAACCAAAAAAAAACTCACTTCAATCATTTAACCAATATGACCTTCAATAAAAGAAGCATGAATAGTAAATGCAGAAATAAGAGATGTAAGTGAAAATGACATTCAAAGGACATAAACAAATTGTACAAGAGGGCTCTGAGGCTCTCGGGATGACCAAGCCCAAGGAAAATCAGAGTCATATGAAGATAACCAAGATTTAGAAGCTAAAAATGGCACCAAACCTCAATATTTGAATCAATCTAAGAACATCCCTACTAGAAACAAAAGTGGAGCTTCTAAATAACAAATTTTCTCCACAAGAAGACTAAGAAATACATGCCCCTAGAGGACAATTCGAATTGATACTATGAAAATTTATGGGGAAGCATTCTCCTTTAAAGGATGAGGGTCTCCCTCAAATAGTGGATTTCATTCCCAATGCTAGGAATTTGTATTAAATGACAGGGAACACATTCCTAGATTTTCTCAATCACTGGAGCTCCAGAATTTGTACAACAATTTCATAATATCTTGTTCATTTATTATCCAATATTGATCTAACGTTAGAAAGGAGAAAGTCCCTAGATTATCTTCTCCTTCAAATCTTCACAATCTGCCCAATATTCTACAAAAAATAATAATATTAGGCACAAATATGCAATTATCTCTAAACCTTCCTAATGAACATATTAAAGTTAAAAATATGTCATCTAATGCAAAAAATAGAGGTTTAATGTGATGAAAGATGGTCAGATGGGCCTTAATTTATGTCTAATTTGGAGGCCCATAAGTTATATTAAACATTTGGAAGGAGGGGACTTAATAAACCCCTTAGACAATGGAGATCTAATCTGAGGGATCGATGGCTATTAAAAATAGTGCAAACATCCCCCCTTGTGACATCAACAGGGAGGGGGGTAGCACTTTTGCATATATATCATTAGATGGCATGTCAATCATGTGAGCTCTAATACGGTGGGTTCAGGGTTATATGAATGGAATGTTAGCCCTTAAACCGAGTTGAATACACATAACTAAAGTAATCATATGTTGGTGGAATTATAATTAGAAATGCCACATGGGAAATGCCATATGTGCATGTGTACCTAGGATCCTGAGTACTTCTGCCAAGAAATGCAAGGTTATATGCCATGTGGCAGTAAAGAGAAAACTACAATTTTAAATAAATGAAACTTTAGCGAAGCATAACTTAAGGTCCAAGGAATCCAAATTGGAAAAAAATTGTACCATTGAAATTGCCTCACTGAGACAAACACAATGAATACATCCAAGATGATTTTTGGGAACTCGATAGGAAGACAAAAAAATCTTTAATTGTACCAAGGAAGTTGGGTAAATATAGTGAGCACATTCTTGAGGTTATGGGGGTGATTTTATGAAAAATACAATTTCAACAGCCAAGAAGGAATACTTTTAGCTAATATGAAAAACGAGGTGGTTGATTATATAGCTAGGTGTTTGGAATGCTAAAACGTTAAAGCTAAACATAGACACCCATATGAATTACTACAACCAATACCCATCCATGAATGGAAATGGTAATTTTCTTGTATCAATTTTATTAGAAATATTCTCATGACTATGAGGCAACATGATTCCATCATTTTAGTGCTGGAAAAACTCACTAAAATTGCCCAGTTTACTCCAATGAATTCAACACATAAGGTAGTGAATGTTGCTAAAATTTATATGAAGTAAGTTTCCAAGTTACACAATGTATACAAGGTAATTATTTAATACATGGATCCCAAGTTTACATCAAATATTTAGACACGATTATTTAAAGGATTTGGAACTAGTTGAGAATTTAGCACAACATACCATGCAGAGTCAGATGGGAAAACAAAAAAAGTCAATTAGGTTATAGAAGATATGTTGAAAATGTATGTGATGGACAAACCATCAAAATGGGAAGAATATTTTCACTTGGTGAAGTTTAATTTTAATAATGGGCACTAAGCATCTCTAAAGATGAGCCCATGTGAAACGCTGTCTAGCACGAAATACAACACCCTATTAATTGGGAAAACCCAATGGATAAGGCCATTGTTTGGCCAGGAAGAGAAAGTATTGAAAATCAAACATCATTTAAAAGTACCTAAGATAAATAGAAAAATTATGTAGATAAGAACATATTAAACAATGATTTTAACATTGGAAATCATGTATTCTTGAGGGTAAAGGAAAAGAAAAGATAATTGAAACTGGGTAGCTATATATTTTGTGTCATTTGAAATCCTATATAGGGTTTTCCTAGTTGCATATAGGGTTGCAATTCCAACATCTATGCATATTCATAATGTATTTCATATTTCATTGCTTAAAAAGTAGGTTCCTAATCCTAACCATGTAATTGACTAGAATATGATTCATGTTGAGCCCAAGGGAGACTTTTAGGTCTAACTAGTGTAAATTTTGGACAAGAAGGTCAAATTTCTCCATAATCAAGCCATCACCTTGGTAAAGGTGCAATAGACCCATTTTGGTCTTAAAGATGCTTCATGGGAGTGTGAAGGTGCATTGAGGGTTGAGTATCCTCATCTTTTTGAATAATTTTGTTGTATATATGTTTATATATAATGCACTGAGGATAGTTCATAAATAAGGGGGAGGATTCGATCCACAGATTGTAAATAACATGCACATAAAAAAATTAGGTTGGTGAGTCAAGTAGGGAACATTTTAGGGGCTAATCTTCAAAGGTGGGCTAATTTTGCATGCTTTTTCCAAGAAAAAAGTTTTCCAATTTCCATTTTTTCTAAAAACGATTTGCCCAAATTTTAAATTAAAAAATTATTTTACCTTAAAAATCAACAAAGTTTATATAGGCTATTATAAAATCATTAGAAATATAAATATTTTTACAAAAATATCACAAAACATTTTACAATTTTCATATTAGGGACTAGTAAGATTTACCAAGGTTTCTAAACTTTAAGATAAAATTCCATCCTTAAAAAATTTCCTTAGAGTCGAGGATTACTTTTGGCTCTGACGTGCCCATATGTATATATGTTTTAGGGCCTGTGTGCTAGTGTGAAAATGATTTTATGTGTTATTACGCTAGATAGCATGGTTTTGTAAATACAAAGTTTCATGCGTGATAATAAAATACATTAATGCTATAGAACGAGTCAGACAGAAGGAGTATGGGGATATATGATTACATGTGCATTAAAAGGTGCCTTCATATCACTTAACGTTATTAAAGGGGTGCCATATGTCAAGAAATGGACATGCACATAAAATTAAGTATGATGGTACCATGGAGGGACACATCATGGAGAATTTGATTGGAAAAAATGGGGGCTAGACACCTCGGTGGAAATAAGGGTGGATGAATCTATGATAGGCAGGACAAGTTCCCCAATGTAAGGACTTGGAGGGTACCTGAAGACATCTCTTGGCAGTGGGAACTCCTAGAGCCATAATTCTATAAGACATCCTTGGTTGGTTTAGTTATGAACCCTAGAGGTAGTGGCATCACCTGATGTACTATAGCTGTAGAGAATGGTGTGCACTTCTTGGGTATGGTGTTGATGGGGGATGTGAGCTTGTAGGTTAAAGGTTGTTGGTTTTTGGTAGCTTGGCCCTATTTATTTATGGTACTAGACATGTAACTGGTTTTGGGTAAGTGGTTGCACCATGGAGACAAAGCCCCAACTTGGGTGACCCATTGTTGAGAGAAAATGAGCAGTGCGTTCTGTGGCTGAGAAGAATGTTTGAGGTCTGTAGCCTATTGGATTTTTTTTATCATATAAGTGTTACTATTTATATTAATTTGAATTATGTTATAATTAATTACGTATTTTTCCCATGTTGAGTGAAAATTACAGGTTTAACAATTTTATTATGAAATTATATCCCTATAGGTGAGTGCATTGCATTATAGTACACATTAGACATGCATAACATATGTCACCACAAGTAAAATAAATGAAAAAATTTGAAAAGTCTAGGTTACAGAGGGTCACAAAGGTATGGATATGCCCCAATAGGTGGCTGAAATGCATCAATAAGTGGCAGGGGGTGTTACATACTACATCCCCTTCTTGGTAAATTTCCTTAATTGTAAGTAAATAATGACAATGCTTTGTCAATGAGTGATATCCCGCACAAATGACACAATTTTTTATTTTATTCAAAGTGAATTATATTAAAGGGTGTTTCTTTCTACATTTAGGAGAAAAAATGGAAAGAAATGCATTCTCCTAGTCTTTCTTCTTTTTAAATATTAAAATATATAACTATGAGTTTAGAATATCAAGAATATATTTTTTTAAATTCTCTAATAAGTTTCCGAGTTCATTCCTAGTTACTCTGCTTGTTCCAAAAATTGTATCTTTAGAAAGGATTTCTTTTGTCCATTTTTTATATCTAGCCTAACTTCAAGAAAACCTCTTACATAAATAACTAATATTATCAATGGTTAGTTGAGAAACATCTCACCTCTCATTAAATTGAGAAAATTGAGAGAGTCATCCAAAAATTCCTCTAAAAAAGATAGTCCTTTTGGTATCTTGATCTAATGTTTTTGTTTAGAACCTTGGAGATTATATATATATATATTGATATAATCCTCTAATCTCTCTTCTTCTTTCTAAGTCATCTAAAAAAAAATATTCTCACAAGTTTCTATCTTCACAATTCTCTTGATATTTTTTAAGGAAGCTCTTTTGTAATTCTTTCCAAGTTTGAATTGCACTCCCTCTTATCCCTATAAATCAATGCAAGGGTTAGTCCTTAAGGGTAACAAGGAACAATTTGAGATTTTGTGCATCATTTAAGTAATAATGGTTGTGACACAAATTTCAAACTAAAAAAGAAAAACATTAGGCTATTCATTTACCATACCATTGAAATGTGGTAAGATTGATGGAGGGACGTTCTAAATTTGTACCATTGAGGTAGGATCCACAATTGGAAAACCAAAAGTCCTCTCTTTCTCCTCATCTTCTATATTGTATTTCACCTCATCTTCATCGTCTATCATACTTTTGTCTCTGAACAAGGTAAACTTGGATATTTGATAAGGAGATTTTAGTTCTAGGACTATATTAATCTTCTCTTCTAGATCTAATAACTTATCCTTATGATCGTTTACTTGTTTCACCTACTACTATTGCATCTCCTGTAGTTTTTGGTGGATGGGTTCTAGGCTTAAATAGTTTTCTTTCCATATATTTTTTTCCTTCTAAAGTTATTTTTTGCAAACCTTGAAGTTGTCTTTGTCAATAAAGTTTGGTCTTCCTTCCTCTTCTCGTATAATTTCCTTCTAGCAAGTTAGTATTTGTAGGGGTATGATTTGACACGATGGGGGCTATTTTACTTGTTCCTTTCCTAATAAATCACCCTTTTTTGTCTCTTTCCCTATTCATATAGTGCTAACATATCTTTAGATTTAGTGCAATAGTGCAATGCATATCCTTACTACTTCACCATGTCTAGAATGCCAACACCAGAAGAAGAAACTTATTTGCAAAGAAATAAATCATCAGTGTATTGATTTAAACAATCTAGATAAACACACTTACATTAATTAAATCACAAGACCAACATGATAAGGATTTGCAGAGACCCATTAGAGTGTTTTCATAGATTCTTACCTTGCATATTACCTTCCCACTCCTCTGGATCATAAATGTTAGCATATTAAAGAAATAAACAAAAAAAACTAGATCAATTCTCTTATCCTTTTAGCATTTCCATGGAAATTATGCAAAAAATGCATTCAATTTATATACTAAACCCATTTACATTAAATTACCAATTCGTGATCCAAGAAATTCAAAATTCTGCATTTATAAGTGCAAGGTTAGTGCATGGGATTAGATAAAATTCTTATTTTTTCTTTGTAAATATGTCTAAAATCTATTACTGTAACAAAATGATACATGGAGGCACTGGACTCTACAGTTCTTAGCCAAATTTCATGGCATATTGCAACAAAAACAAAATGAAGACTGCCCAAAGGAGGGAAACCAGTCCAGTCCAAAATAGATTTGCTGCCCTCACAGGGGAAACCATCATGTGAACCTAGTGTGATATTATTTTGAAAACAGCTTTAAAACTAACTATTTTGCTCAAAAATGTAGAAATAAACCCATAGGACTGGGTGTCAGGAACCTGAAACCTAAAGAAACGTGTTCTTCAAGAATTAGGCACTTGTAGGCATTGAGGTCATCCTCTTCTTTTTGCAGTTCACCCGTGTCTTCCTTCTCACTCTTTCCAACTATGGGGTGGTCTAGATTTTCTCAATTCTACTCTGTAGTGCCTTCAGCTATTTGAATTCGACTGCATTTGGAAACTAGGCTATCAGATTTGAGGGCAGAAGGCTCTTCCTGAAACGTAACTGTTATGGTGGCCTTGATAAGAGGTCGATCCAGAGAGCATTGGTATGTGAAGTGAGCTATATAACTGGAATGCTGAGAGCTGGAAGAGAGAGCAGTAGCTGATGGAAAGGTTTGTGAAGGCTAGGAGCTAACAACATGAGTGTGACCCCTACCACTACATGTATTAGGATAACGAGCCGAGAAATGATTTGACAAGGGGGAAGAGGAGTCAGAGACAGTTGAGGGCAAAGAATGGAGCATTCTGCCTCTGCTGCTACCCCTCCTGCAATGCATTTGTTGATGTAGCCAAGGCATAATTTCATAGGAGAAAGGGACTGACTGTGAGGAGTAGGCACAGAGTAGAAAAGGTCACTTAAGGGGGCGTTATCAGAGGCAGAAGGCTCAGAAGCGAGGGTCAAGTTACATAACAGGCTTTGCGAATAATGGTTGCCCTTCTCGAACTCTATACAACAGAGAATTTGGCATCTCCTGCCTGTTGTCGTGTGATTTCTTGGCTCCATGAGAGCCAAGGGGCACTTACATTTCAGAGGCAGAGGAGCATAAACAGACGAGGATGTGGGACGAAGAGCGCCTGAGTTCTCAATAATGAAGAGCTGAGGCAGGATGGCAGTGGTAAATTGATGTGATTTCAGCATTGAAGCGCATTTATGAAGGGTTGTAAGACATTTTTATGGTGCGGTGTGTGAGATTACGGGAGGCCATGTGGCTATGCCACGTGTCAGCCCGTATCTCCACTATCGCATCAACCATTGAAAACACCCGCATCCGAGAGATAAAATTCCTATTATCATAAGGAGATTAAATTATTAAATGAAACTATTGAAAGCATGAATTTAAAGTTATATAGAGCCATTTTGTTCATTGGAATGATATTTCAGATATGCCTTACTAAACCTAGATTACGATATTTCATTTGTATGAGGGTTCATATATTCTTGCAATCGAGAGTAAAAATTATATCATCCTTTCAATATTTCATGGGAAGTGGGTCTCTATGGGAAATAACAAGCAAGTGTAAAACCATGACCCTATAAACATATTTCATCCATTGGGTAGAGGTCTTAGGGTTTCCTTGTTGGGCTTATATTATAGTCTTTCATTTGAAGGTTAAAATGTTCTTGCAGTCGAAAAAATATCTTAGCTCATTATCTCAACCTTAAATGAAAATTGATATATATGAGAATAAATTACACACATCAATTTGCATAGGAAATAATAAAATAATTAAAGGTTATTTTGGACAAGTGGCATTAGCTGGTGAGGTTTTAGTGGTCCAACTTAACCACTGAACATAATCAAGCAGTGAAATAAATGAAACAAGTTGGTTAGGCTTAAATTACCATATAAAAATCAAACACACTATGGAAGAAATGACATTGTTTGGCTAAGCTTAAGTTTCCAATATTATCTCAAAAAGAAGTTGTGTATACCTGAAAGAAAAAAGGTTATGTAAAAGAAGAAAACAAGCCTTGCTTCAACAAAAAATAGAAGAATTATCTGTGGTCCACACAAAAAATACCCATGATGAATTAATACCTTTGAAAAAAAAAAAAAATATTTCTTATCTTAGAAGAATATGCATACTAATGAACACAAGGGATATGAACCAAGAAAAATAGAGTGTATATAAAACCACAACCCCAAAATGTATCACCTAATCAATTTTGTGTGTAATTTGAGGGTATAACAATGCATATAGGGAATGAAAAATTATGATATCAGAGTGTATAACTGTGCGTGCACAAGACAATGCATAAAAATAATGTAATACCATAAACTGAGATTGAAAAATCTTACCCAATACAATATTTATAATACCTCAAATCTCAGAGTATAAGAACCAATTGATACAATGTATGTAGAGATGTGAATATAGAGATAAAAACTAGGAATATAAAATATAGGGAAAACCATCCATACAAAGTATAAAAGAAAAGAAAATTATATGTATATAATGAATACAAAATATCTAACTATGAATAACTAATTAATATAGTGTTTACAATATCACAAATACAAAGTATAAAAACTAACTGATATAAAGTATATAAATAAAATGCAAATTATGTAAAATAGAGAAAACATACTAGAAATATACCTATTTATGTTAAACCTAAGAAATAAATGGTAGTGTTGACCAAGTTGAGGGTTCCTCTCAACTATATTAGGCTATGAAATACTTATAGTGAGGGAACACTATACATAACCATTAATTAGAGCATTAGTTCCGCGACTTTCATTAATAAAACTTAGGGTTCAACATTACATTCGTAAGATGAAGTCTTCTCTCACAAAAATACTTGATGCGTACAATTACTCTCTATTGTCTATCACTTTGACTCATCCATTACTTATCATCTCAATTCACATCACAATATACATTTTTATACAAAGATATGTGCAATTCAATTCTTAATAAATCCACCCCTCATGTATAATGTAATATCTAAAGAAAGTTGCACAGTTTCTTGTCTCATTAATGCTGGTAAACTCGTGATATTCTGATGACATGGAATGCATGAGAATATCACTCCATCATTTGTTGACATAACATCCATCACTCCTACATACCCTATTTGAAAGAGGTTTGACCACAAATTTGACTGTAAGCTAGTACAATCTATGTTTGTCATTGGATGGTTTAGCAAACACCAAACCATACTGAGGTAATATGAGATAAAACCTAGGTGGTGAATTTTCCCTTGTGAGCTAGCTATTATGCTAAACAATGAAGTAAGTTACCCAAACTATTTAGACGTTATCGGATATGAATTGTCATCAATAAAAGTCAACCAAAATCTATTGTATTGCATAAAAATAATGGAAAGTAATTAGATGTAACAACTTGTTACCTTTTTGGAGCCTATGTGACTTTCATGGGAAAAACATGGTGAAAGGTAAGGGTAAAAAGAGGGTTTTTTTGGCACTGTAAATATTTTCAAAATGGAGGCCTAATAAATAGTATAAGAGTTGTACACATCACCTCTTTATGTTTTTGAAAAGGTTTGGTTTCTTCTTTACTCCAAGAAAAATGCTTCCTTCAATAATTTTGCTAGACGTGCTACTATTTGACCATAATTCTTAACAAAGTTGCAATAATATCCTGTCAATCCTTAGAGTCCTTTGAGTTTGTTTAAGGTATTCGGATTGGCCATTCTATCATAGTTTTGATTTTGTTAGGGTCCACTTTGACACCTTCATGGGATACAATATGACCCAAATATTCCTCTTCTTGAACACCAAAGGTAGTACTGGAAGGATTTGCATATAGTTGTTTCTCTTTAAATAATGTTAACAACCCGTCAACATGTTGTACATGTTGTTACCAATATTTGTTGTATATTAGTGTACCATCAAAAAAAACCAAAACAAAATGTTTAAGGAAGGGTTTGAAAATATAATTCATCAAGATTTGAAAGATTAAGTGACCATTAGTAAATCGAAATGGCATAACCAAAAACTCCTAATGACCTTCTTTTATTCTAAACTGTATTTTGGGAATGTCTTCTTGCCTCATTTTGATTTGATGATATCCCAAAAGAATATATAACTTAGTAAATGAAATTTCTGCATGCAATTCATATAATAATTCATCAATGGTAGGAATAAGAAACTTATATTTGATTTTCATTTTGTTGAGTTTTCTATAATTTGGACACATATGCCATGAATCATCCTTTTTTATAACCATAAGTATTGGTGAAGATAAAGCACTCTTGCTATTTTGAATGATGCTAGCCTCTAACATTTCTTGAAATATATGGTCAATCTCTGTTGAAGCCCAAAATTGTCTCTTTTTGGCAACCTTCTTGCACTCCATCCTCCTTCTTTTTGACTCTAATAACTCTAATTGAGCATTAGTTTACAAGGTTCATGGCAATAGAAGGTAATTAAACATATTTTATTTCATAAGTTTAATTTTTCTTTTTATTTAACTCAATATTTTCATAAGATATTGAATTGCACAAATTCTACAGCTAATGACTAATTCTGTAGCATAGTTGAAGCTTTGATGGGTTCTAGAACTCCAACCAAGGTATGAGACATATGGGTAGGTGGCTAATAGCTAGCATAATTATATTTACCTATATTCATGATCTTGATCGATGATAAGAACACCACATAAGCCTATTCAACACGGAAGTCAATTAGCAAAAAAGGAGTTGAAGGCGAACCAGGCGAGCAAGAAAATTAATGGAAGCAGATATTTAGCATCATGATTTTCTTCTTAGATAGCAAATCATGAGATATTATCTTATTATGTTATTTTTAGTCTCTGTTGAGTAGGATAGGCTCATAAATCTCTAAAAAAATTATTGATAGAGGTTATAATTCTACCTCTCAGCATGATAAACACAGACTCGAAGACCTGAATATTATTGTTTTTGAAACTTTGTTTGCATTTATAAAGGCGAGTTTGATCATTTTGCTGAGAAATTGTCTTGATGCGTATTTAATTTCTAAGTAATCGTGCGTACCTACAACTCACGGGAGGGACCCTTGGAGTTGTAAGGTCTTATCTATTTTTAGAAAAAATTTCAGTTTTTCATTTTAAATCACTTTGAATTAATTTATCTAACCTTTTAGTTTCGATTGTTAATGAATGCTTTTGACAGTGATAACGGAGTTCATAATAGAGTATGTTTTGTTTAATCATTTTACTGTAGGATGAATGAGTGAAGTCGAGATCTCTTATGCACGTGAATAATAGTATGACAGAGTGTGGATTGATTTAGGATCTGCATTGTAGTTTGATTTACATCTGAGTTAAATTACATTTCAATGAAAAAGATTTAAATTTCCAATTAGTGTGATTATAGAGTTAATTTCTCTTTTTCTATCAGAGTGATTTAGGTTTAATTTCATTATTTAGTTAAGCAAGTGTGATATTTATTTTAATCAAAGTGTGGTATTTATTTCTGCAAGTGTGATATTTCTTTTGAGCAAGTGTGATTATTCTAGTTTCATATTTCTTTCAAGCAAGCGTGATAATTCTAGTTTTATATTTCTTTTAAGCAAGTGTGATATATTTACTTTCATGTAAGAGTGATAGTTGTTAGAGAAAACATGTGCATCTCGATATCTCAATTTAATCTAGGAATTTCTTGAATAATAAGGACTTCTAGTACATACAATGCACATACACTTCATTAGTATACTAGCCCTGGTCGATAATTTATGTAGTAATTTAACATCAATTAAATTACACAACATTTTGGTGTCGTTGCTGGGGAAGTATATTTAGAAGTATTTTTATTTTCATATATATAATATAGATAATATATATATATTATATTATAATATATACAATAAAATTATTCGAAAAAAATTCTAAGTATATTCGTAAGTATAGGCAGGATTTTATTTCCAATGTCATCACTCACCCCACAATGACCTCATAGTGCCACACCATCCACCCAAACTCATATTCCATCGATTGCAGGTAGACATAGACTTCTTGAGGTACATAGATCTGAAATCCAACCTAAACATTCACCAACTTCCTCTACTAAATACGTAGTAGAAGAAGAAGATCCTACATCCCTAACAGAAGGAGTAATCTTTCTATCTTCAACTAGAGAATAACTTCTAGGAAAATAACTAGAAATCCCTAGTGAAGAAGAAGAACAAACCGATTTTAACATTCCATTGATAGAAGAACTGTAGGAGGAACTAGAAAATCCAATTTTGGAACCTTATATTAGCTCTGAGGAATCTACAATGGCAGAAGGGGAAGGAGAAATACATAATGTGAATGGTGAACATAGGATTGGAGTCGGAAGAGGAGGAAATGGAGGAGTTGGAAGATGTGGAGGAAGAGGAAGAGGAGCTGGTAGAGGAGATCCAAAACCTTTTAGATTTCCCATCTTTGATGAAGATACCACAACCACAATGAAAAATATCACACCCTCTATCCACCTTAATTTCCATGGATTAAGAAATGTTTATCCTAAAACTTTTCTCTTTGAGTTTGAAGTATTGTGTAGATCCTATGACTACTTGCTTGATACTTAAAAGTTGAAATTGTTTCCAACCACTCTTAAAGTTGCATCATTAAAATGGTTTATGGGCTTAGGAGCACATTCTATAAGAACATGGGAAAAAGTGAAAAATGTGTTCCTAGAAAAATACAAGGATTATTACATGCCCCATAACCTTAAAGATGAAGTCTTTAAAATGATGCAAAAAGAAGATGAAAATTTTGAATATTTCGTTGAAATATTTTCTTATAATATAAAAAGGGCTAAAATGCATACTCTAGATGAAGAAATTTTGAAAGCTCTCTTGCTAAAATCTATTAAAGATGAGTGGATAGATCTTCTCAATTTGATGGGTAAAGGAGATATTTCTCAGTTATCATTTGGAGATATTTGTGAGTTATGCATACACATTTCAAGAGGAAAGGCAAGAACGAGGAAAAATCAAAGAGATAATGCTATGTTTAGGATTCATAAATTTGCAGCTGGGATAGTAAGTAGGGCTGAAATAGGCAATTTGATTGACAATTTCAGAACATATATTTTGGGGAGTCTTAGTGAACAAATAGATACCCTTAGATACAAAACAAGAAAAGGGCTAAAAATGTTGCATTATATATCTTTTGTTCAAAATGTAGAAAGAATCATGCATTGAGAGAATGCCCCCTTGACTTAAAAAGTGTAGAAACTTGTGTTATATGTGTAGAAAATCATGATACAAAGGAATGCCCTTCAATATCAGGTCTTAAAGTTGTTTATGAAGAGGAAGAAATGCCAAATCAAGTAGAACCTCTTTGTTTTGTTGCTAGGAAACCATGGCAAAATCCACAACCAAATATAACTCAAGGTTTTAACACTCAAACATATGCACAACCACCACAAATTAAGTGGTATGCTCCCATGCCTTGGCAACCTTGGCCTCAACCTTGGGCACAAGGATGGAAAAATCCTTATGGAAAGTATCCTCAATATCCTTAATCCAACAACCATATCCTTTTTTTCCACCATAATATTTTCCTCGGCTTGTTCAACTCTCTCATCCTCAAAATCCAAACCCATAAATTTCATTACCATTTCCACAAAAACCAAAACAATTGCTAGCTTAGCCACATCCAAATCCAAATAATAAAAACTCATAGCCTGTTTACAACATATAAGAGAAGAATTTCCAAACTTACATGATAACTCCATTAGATCTAAACAATGTCCAACTTAGATATGGTAGAGTATTGGAAAAGAAATCACCATCTGTTGTTATCTAAGAATCTGAGAAGGATGACCTCTATGAGAAAGAGACATCTCTTCATCAAGAATAAAATTATAAAAAACAAACCACCCCTATACATTCTCATGATACTCCAATAAACTCAACTTCCATTATAGAACAACCTTCAATTTCTGTTCAAAATCCACCTCTTCCTGAAAGATTGAAAATTGAAAAAGGGGTAGGAAAACATATTATGTTTCCTGATTATGATATGATAGATGAACTGAATAATGTTTGTATAAAAATTCCTTTGTTACAAGCTATCAAATAAATACCAATATTTGCAAAGATAATCAAGGAGTTAAGTATTAAAAAACCAAGAAGAAAAAGAAAAGAAGTTAAAAGAATCCAGTTAGTTGGGAAAATTGTAGATATCATGATAAAAAAAAAAGAACAGTTCAGAAATATCTAGATCAAGGAAGTCCCATTGTGAAAACACACATTAATGACATTGAGATTCCAAATACATTGATTGATTTAGGAGTAGCCATAAATATCATGTGTAAGCAAACTATGAATCAATTGAAACTTCCTAAAATTCAATATACACCTACACTATTGCAATTAGCAGATGGATTTGTTATCAAACATGGCAGTGTGTTAGAAGATGTATTTGTATCCTTAGATTCTTGGGAATATCCTGTTGACTTCATGATCTTGACACCCAAGAATATTTTAGGAGGACACCCATTGATTCTAGGTAGACCATGGTTAGCCAAAATTGATGCTTTTATAAGTTGTAGATTTGGTGATATGTTTATCTTTGATGGAAGTTCGATAAAGAAATTCACATTATATCCTCCTACAAAAACAACAATAGAAGTAGAAAGTGAAGCATGGATAGATGATGATAATGAAAACTTTGATATACGACCAATTCTTGCTACTTCACAAATAGATGAAGAAGATCAGATTTTAAATTTGATGGAAAATAAAGAATCTTCCTCATATTGTGAACAAAATCAAAGTTTTCAAGAACAATGTAATATTGAATATCTATCATCTCGTAAAATGGATTTACATTCTATGGAGAAATTTGGCAATTCTTTAATAGAATTTTTTCCACGGATTTAACCTTGAATATTAATGATAATATAGAAGACTCTCAAAAGAAAGAATTAGTGAAGATGTTACAAGAACATTCCTCTGCTTATGCATGGGAATACACTGATATGAAAGGAATTGATCCTAACACTTGTATGCATCATATTTATATTGAAGAAAATGCCAGACCAATCTGACAACCCTAGAGGAGGATGAATCCAAACCTAAGGGAAATTGTTAAAGACGAGCTACAAAAATTGTTAAATGTGAATTTCATTTATCCAGTATCAAACAACGAGTGGGTCTCACCATTGGTAATTGTTCCAAAAAATAATGGAAAATGGAGTGTATGCATTGATTATAGGGAATTGAATAAAGCTACTTTAAAAGATCATTTTCCACTTCCATTTATAGATCAAGTCCTTGATACATTGGCAAGGAAAAATAATTTTTCATTCTTGGATTCCATTTAGTGGATATAACCAGATCCAAGTAGCTCCAACCTTTACCTGTCCATGGGGAACTTATGCTTATTAAGTACTTCCTTTTGGGTTATGTAATGCACCTGCAACATTCCAAAGGGCAGTTTTAGGCATTTTTTCTGATTTAATTCATGATTTTGTGGGAGTTTACATGGATTATTTTACTGTCTATAGAAACTCTTGTGATTAAGCTCTTAAAAATTTGGAAAAAGTTCTCATTAAGTGTAAAGAAGAAAATCTCTCATTAAGCCATGAAAAATGTTATATGATGTTCATTGAGCAAATTATTTTAGGCCACCATATTTCAGGAAATGGAATCAGAGTGGATGCATGTAAGGTAGAAGTCATTTCTAAATTATTGGTTCCAACTTGTCAAAGAGATGTTAGAAGTTTTCTTGGTTTTACTGGCTATTATAGAAGATTTATCGAAAAATTTATGAAGATAGCCTTTCCACTTTTCAATTTGCTTACAAAAGATTGTGAATTCATCTGGAATTATGACAGCCAGAAAGCCTTTGAAACATTGAAAGAAAGTATTTCTGAAGTGCCCATTTTAAGAGGACCAAATTGAAAACTACCTTTTCACATTTTTACTAATGCCTCATATACAACTTTAGGAGCTATGTTAGGACAAAAATATTTAACTCCTTATGCTATTTACTATACAAGAAAAAAGTTGACCCTTGCAGAGTTGAATTACACTATAACATAAAAGGAGTTTTTAGTTGTTGTACATGCCATCAATAAATTCAGACATTATATCACTGGTTATGAAACCTTCATTCACACAGATCATTCTGGAATTATATATTTAATGAATAAACCAATTACTAATGGAAGAATTACAAGATGGTTATTGTTATTATAAGAGCACAATATTACTATTTTGGATAGAGCTGGAAAGAAAAACACAGTTGTTGATTTTCTATCTAGAATACAAAATGGTAATAACAATGTTCCTATAAAACATGATTTTCCTAATGAATATATTTTTGCAGTACCTATTAAATCTCCTTGGTTTACTAATATTGCTAATTATTTGGCTACAGGAAATTTACCATCATACTTGTCTCCTCGAGAGAAAAGGAAAGTTATTCAAACTAGTCCATCTTATTCATGGATAAATGAAGAATTGTATAAAACAAAACCTGACTTAATCATTCGAAGATGTGTTAGGGTTGATGAAGTACTAGAGATATTGAAATATTTTCATGATGAACCATGTGGAGGATATTTCACTGATAAAAAAACTACATATAAAGTCCTTCTCTTAGGATACTATTAGCCTTCTCTTTTTAAAGATGTTAAAGAATATGTTAAGAGATGTGACAGTTCTCAAAAAATGGGAAAGCCTATTTCTTTGGATGACATGCCTCTACAACCTCAGGTACTTATTTAACATTTTGAGAAATGGGCTTTATATTTTGTTGGTTCAATCAATCCACCATCAAAACAAAAATGGTATATTCTTGTTTGTATAGATTATGTCACAAAATGGGTAGAAGCTAAAGCACTTCCTTTTGCTACTGAAAATGTTGTATTTTCATTTATTTTTTAGGAAATTTTCACTCGTTTTGGTGTCCCAAGGTAAATGGTGACATATCAAGGTATGCAATTTACATCCAAGTTGGTATAGAAGATAATGGAGGAGTACAAAATCAAACATTGAAAGTCTATTCCATATCATCCACAAGAAAACGGACAAGTTGAATCTACCAATAAAGTAATTGAAGCAATTCTTACCAAGACTATGCATCTTCATAGAAGGGATTGGGAAAAAAATATTCCAAAAGATTGATGGGCATATCTTACCACATGGAAAAACATAATAGGACACACTCCTTATGAACTTGTTTATGAAAAGAAAGTCATGTTTCCTATTGAGTTCCAGATAAAGAATTTTAAAACAATAGCCAAATTGGGTCTTGATCTATCAGAATCCTAAAGGCAAAGAATGGAGAAATTAAATGAACTTTATGAGACTACAAGATGCTATTCATAGAACAAATATAGTCCAACAACAAAGATCTAGGTGGCATGATAAGTTTATCAAAGAAAGAAAATTTCAGCCTGGTGATTGGGCATTGCTTTTTATTCAAAGTTTAAAGATTTTCAAGGAAAATTTCAAACTCATTGGCTTGGTCCTTATGAGATTGAAATTGTCTTTGATAATGGAGCAGTTAAAATTAGGACTATTGATGAATAAAAAGTAACATTCCTTGTAAATGGTCATAGATTACGAATATATCATAAACCATTAACAAAGGAAGAGTTCATAAGAAATCTGCAAGATAATCTTGATTTGAAGTTGGTCAAGGAAGATTTTTCTTCCCCTCCAACTTAGCCTTCTATTTTCATTTCCAAAAAAAATAAAAAAAGAATGAAAATAATTTTTTGTGTAAACATGAAAACCAAGATTGTTGGCATGTTTATATAGAAAATCTAAGTTGAAAACCAATAATTCTTGGCAACATAGATTTTCTTTTTAATTCCCTATTCTTGTCCCATTTATTTTTATTCTACTATTGAAAAATAAGACAACTATGAAATTGTCAATAATCTACAGCTAAAGAAACCTGAATACAACCTACAAAAGGACAAATCCAAAATCAGTAAGGCAATATAGTAGGTATGTAAATATTAGTTAGATAATAAAGGGAAAAGCATTGAATTATGAAATTAAATAGATGAATGACTGTTGCTACCGCCATTTTGTATAATGATTACTTTCATTATGACATGAATTTGGTTCTAACAAAAACATATTATCAAAAGGATATAAATCTGATATGAAACCTTGTTATTATTCAAATTTACTCCCTTCCTTCCATATATTATCCCACTTCCTTTGCATACCATCACATTTCCTTGCATCATATCCATTCCACTCAGCCCTATTCCATTGCCAGAAACACCTCACCTATTACCCAAATTATGTCTTTTTGACCTACTCCATAACCAAGCTCCTTCCATAACCCTGTCAAAAAGAGAAATTAGGTACTAAGAATTCTTCAACATCGGAGTCATTGTATGCTTAGAACCAAATGGGGCTAAATTTCTTGAAGGATACTCGCAGGTGAAACAACAGTTGCGGCAAGCGTAGTGGTTAGGATTTGTTGAAAAATTTGATGGGCATCAGAAATAAGCTACAAAATCATTCTCTAGGGCATATGATGGTATAGAAGTAGATATTGGAGACATTAAATTGGTTATGGTAGAGTCATTTGTAGCAGAAGCTACTGGATTACCAAGAATAAGGGAAATAGGTTCAAGAACCGGAAGATTAAGGAGAAAGAATGGGAAGTATTCCTAAAAAATCTAGGTATGGGTATCTTTGTCTTTAAGAAGGGAATTCCAGTCACGACCTTAAATAATAATAAAGAAATTTTCTATTGATTATTAAAAAATTCATAACTTGTGAAGGTAGGTTTGGAAACGTGTTCTTTTACCATGCTCACCTGATGATGAATTTTCTTGATGGTAATTAAATCAACCTACCATACTTCCTGCTTCGTAGCTTGAGAAAAATGGTTGGAAACGTTCAGAGGAAAATACATTCCATAGATAATGCCTTGTACGATCATGGGTTAGTGAAAAGTTTAATTGAAGCCTGTCTAAAAAGAAAACAGGGTATTTGGGAAGATTTTCTGATTAGAAATCATTTCAAAGAAGCTGAACAAGAAGAGCTTAGTAAAAAAGCAAGAAATATTAGAAGAAAGTTTCCCTCAAACCCTAAGGAAAACTCACCTGCACAAGAAACACAACAAGATCAGTATTCTGATGATGAAACCCCTCTTGCAAGTGTGCTGGAAAATCTTAAGAAAAAAAATGTTAGAAAAAAGATAGCCAACAATAAAGGAAAGTACATCAAAAGGAGAAACATAACAAGAAAAGGTTGAAAAGCATCCTTGGACTACTGAAAAATAACCATCAACTATAAGAAGAAGTGCAAGGCTTAACAAAATAATACATTCACAATCTCAACAATCTCTAGAATTCGTCAATTTAGAAGAAGAAGAGGAGCCCAGAGTTCCATCACCAACTGCAAGTCTAGCTAGGAGAACTCTGGAAATTGATCATGTCCAACAAGAAATGTACGACTACATAGAATCTATGGAATAAAGAGCTACAAGAAAAATTGTTGAATCATCCTCAAACCAAGAAGAAATTTTAAGTGAAGGAATTCATTTTTATCCTCCAGAAGAACTGCAAATTATAAACACTCTTAAGCAGGAAATCTATGAATTGGAGGTATTAAATAGACATTTGAAGTAGGAACATGAAACACTAATGGTACAAAATAAATCCAGAGAACTCAAAATGACAACATATTGGTTTATTGTATGAGAAAAATAAGAAATTGAACGTTAAAAACAAATTTATGAAGAAAAAGGTCATAAGTTTGCAGCACAGGATCTTGATGAAGAAACCAAGGATGACAGCAGTCAATATTAGGAAAGCGAGAAGAACTAACTTAGATGTTCTTTCCCAGTCCTCTGAAGAAGCTCAGTAACAAAGAAGGATTATAGAATTTTGAAATTTTGTCCATGAGGACATGCAATGTCTCCTGTGTGGGGGAATGTTGAAGCTCAAAATTGTCTCTTTTTGACAACCTTCTTACACTCCATCCTCCTCCTTTTTGACTCTAATAACTCTAATTGAGCATCAATTTACAAGGTTCGTGGAAATAACTGGTACTTAAACATGTTTTATTTCATAAGTTTCATTGTTCTTTATTATTTAACTCAATATTTACATAAGCTATTGAATTACACCAATTCTGCAGCTAATGATTGATTTTGCAGCATAGTTGAAGGTTCGAGGGTTCTGTAACTCCAACCAAGGAATGAGACATATGGGAAGGCGGCTAATAGTTGGCATAATGATATTTACCTATCTTCATGATCTGGATCGATGATAAGAACACCACATAATCCTAGTCAACGTAGAAGTCAATTAGCGAAGAAGGAGCCGAAGGCGAACCAGGCGAGCGAGAAAATTAATGGAAGCAGATATTTAGCCTCATGATTTGTTGATTCGATAGAAAATCATGAGAAAATAATGAGATATTATCTTCTTATGTTATTTTTAGTATCTGTCGAGTAGGATAGGATCATAAATCTCTAAAAAAATTATTGATAGAGGTTATAAATCTACCTCTCGGCATGATAAACACAAACCTGAAGACTTGAATATTATTATTTTTGAAACTTTGTTTGCATTTATAAAGGAAAGTTTGATCATTCTACTGAGAAATTGTCTTGATGCGTATTTGATTTCTGAGTAATTGTCTGTACCTACAACTCATAGGAGGGATCCCTGGAGCAGTAAGGTCTTATTTATTTTTAGACAACATTTAATTTTTCATTTTAAATCACTTTGAATTAATTTATCTAACCTTTCAATTTCGATTATTAATGAATGATTTTGACAGTGATAATAGAGTTCATAGCAGAGTATGTTTTGTTTAATCATTTTATTGTAGGATGAATGAGTGAAGCCGAGATCTCTTATGCACATGAACAATAGTATGATAGGGTGTGGATTGATTTAGGATTTGTAGTATAGCTTCAGTTACATATGTGTTAAAGTACATTTGAGTGAGGAAGATTTCAATTTCCAATTAGTGTGATCATAGAGTTAATTTCTCCTTTTTGTGAGAGTGATTTAGATTTAATTTCATTAATTAGTTAAGCAAGTGTGATATTTATTTTAAGCAAAGTGTGATATTTATTTCTGCAAGTGTGATCTTTCTTTTGAGCGAGTGTGATAGTTCTAGTTTCATATTTCTTTGAAGCAAGTGTGATAAACTTAGTTTCATTTCTATTAAGTGTGGCATATTTACTTTCATGTAAGAATGATAGTTGTTAGAGAAAACATGTGCATCTCAATGTCTCAATTTAATCTAGGAATTCCTTGAATAATAAAGACTTCTAGTACATATGGTGTACATACACTTCATTAGTATACTCGCCCTCACCGATAATTTATGTAGTAATTTAACATGAATTAAATTACCAAACATTTTGGCGTCATTTCCAGGAAAGTGTATATAGGAGTCTTTTTATTTTCATTAATATATATATACATATGATATGCATAGGGAAAGAGATTCTAGAGGTAGATTCATAAGTAGAGGTAGGAGTTTAATTCCAACATAATCACTCACCCCACCATGACCTTGTAGTGCCATACCATCCACCCAAACTCATATTCTTTCAATTGCAGGAAGGCATAGACTTCTTGAGGTACATAGATCTGAAATCCGACCTAGAGATTCAACAACTTCCTCTACTAAAGTGATAGTAGAAGAAGATCCTACATCCCCAACAGAAGGAGTAATCTTTCTATCTTCAACTGGAGAAAAAATTATAGGACAACAAATAGAAATCCCTAGTGAAGAAGAAGAAATTTATTTTAACATTCCATTGAGAGAATAACTAGAGGAGGAACTAGGAAATCCATTTTTGGAACCTTATATTATCTTTGAGGAATCTATAAGGGTAGAAGGGGAAGGAGAAGCACATAATGTGAATAGTGAACATAGGATTGGAGGTGGAAGAGGAGGAAATAGAGGAGATGGAAGAGGTGGAGGAAGAGGAAGAGGATTTGGTAGAGGAGATCCATAACCTTTTGGATTTCCCATCTTTGATGAATATACCACAGCCACAATGAAAAATATCTCACCCTCTATCCTCCCTAATTTTCATGGATTAAGAAATGAGGATCCTGAAACATTTCTCTTTGAGTTTGAAGTCTTGCGTAGATCCTATGTCTACTTGCTTGATACTCAAAAGTTGAAATTGTTTCTAGCCACTCTTAAAGTTGCAACATTAAAATTGTTTATGGGCTTAGGAGAACATTCTATAAGAACATGGGAAGAAATGAAAAATGCGTTCTTAGAAAAATACAAGTATTATTGCATGCCCCATAACCTTAAAGATGAAGTCTTTAAAATGATGCAAGAAGAAGATGAAAATCTTGAAGATTTTGTTGAAATATTTGCTTATAATGTAAAAAGGGCTAAAATGCATACTCTAGATGAAGAAACTATAAAAGCTCTCTTGCTAAAATATATCATAGATGAGTGGATAGATCTTCTCAATTTGATGGGTAAAGGAGATATTTCTCAGTTATCATTTGGATATATTTGTGAGTTATGCATACACATTTCAAGAGGAAAGGCAAGAATGGAGAAAAATCCAAGAGATCTTGTTATGTCTAGGATTAATAAATTTGCAGTTGGGATAGTAAGTGAGGATCCTGGAGGATTGATCTAGGTGGATCTTCAGAAAAGTACCAGTGGCATGGTAAAAGGCTCAAAAATCAAAGTGGTAGAATATGGATAAACTTAGCATTGGATCGAAGTGATAGTCATCTTGATTCCAATGGTGTGAATAACACTCAAATCTGAGCCCAGATGATGAAGTTAGAGCAAGTCAAAGTTTGAGTTTGACTTGTCTAGGTGGCAGGAGAAGATGGCATGGAAAAGGTCTCAGTGAATGAGGGAGCGCCACATGGCAGGTTGCCACTGGGTCTCGCATATCGCATGTTGGCGCAAGAGGAAGAAGCATCTTAAGAATCAACCCTATCAGGGTTTCGACTATGATTGTGATATCACATATCGTAAGTTGAAGGTGGAACAAGCATATGAATTAGCCCCGATGGAGTCTAGTTGCGATGCGGTATATATTGCAATCGTAGTTCACAGGAGGGGAGTGGTTGCATCGAGTGACACCCCGACCCATGTTGATTGTGATTTGTGGGGAGGATCCAGACTTGATATGTTATATGTTGTCGTTTATAAATTTTGGTGGGTCTGTCATATCGTAGAGCGTTGAAGTTGGGTTGATACACTGATGGGTTCTATGCTGATTGTGATTTGCGGGGAGGATCCAGACCTGATATTTTATATGTTGTGGTTTATAAATCTTGTCGAGTTCATCATTTGGCAAATCACTAAAGTTGGGTTGATATGCCAATGGGTTCCACACCGATTGTGATTTGTGGGGAGGAGTTGGACGCAATATATTATATATTATGTTCTATAATCCGGCAGGTCCATATATCATAGAAGTTTCTATTGTAATGGCTTAGGATTGTCTGCCAATAGATAAAAGCATTGATAGACATGTCGTCGGGCCTTAAGCGCGGTTAATTGGTTTGCTATGTTTAAGCATGATTTCACTATTGTTACAAGTTTGTTGCCATAAAACCTTCCGACCCGATCCTGCCTGCCTAAACTTGGTTATTATTTTATAACTACCCTAGTTTTGAGGGATGTCGCCATGCTTATATATATGATTGTTGTGTCAGAAAAAGGTAGGGTGAGTCAGCAGATAGTTCAGAAGCACATGCATGTAGCAGACCTTGATCCTGGCAATAGACCGAACCTCACCTTGAGCTGCAGGGAGGTTCCGAGAGGTTGCAGAAGGCCTGATTATCCAAATTGGGAGTTTGGATAGGTGTTTTTGCACTATTGTTTGCCAAGAGTTCAATGATACTATCTGTTTCTGAAGCTTGGATTTCCATTCTCTGCCCATATTTCAGCTTGGAGGTATAAGGGTTGTAATTTCTTGTTGCTTGTACTTTTATCTCTTTTATGCCACTAATTGAATGAAGACCTCCCCACTATTGAGAAGAGCCTGGAGATGTAGTCCAAATTGGACAAACTCTGTAATCAACTTATTGTTTCATGGTTTCTGAGTTCTTCTAATTATTTCCACATTGTTTACATGCTTTTAAGTTCCATGGTTAATTAACTTTTTTATATGTAATTCCGATGCATCTGTAAGTAAAAGATCTTGGATCAAGTTTGGTATCAAAGCATGTCTTTGTAGATACGAATTGCATGAGTTTATGCTAACTTGTAAAAAGTTGCAAAAAGGAGAAGGAACGCTTAAGTCCTTTGATGCTGAAGTAGGACATACACAGCGAAGAAGAAACATGGCCAATGAAGAATCTCGTTGGGAAGAGGAACAAAATTTCCGCAAGGTGTTCTACAATATGGCAGGGAAAGTATACAAGTTGTTCATAGAGTATGAGAAGATGCTTGGGCATGAGAAGAAAGATGTTGATGACCATGGGTCAGCAAATCATGAAGATGGTTATGACGAGGACCACTGTTGGAAGTTGCAACCAGATTTGAGACTGAAGAGATTCGATGGAAAGGGGAAGCATAAGACAATGGAAACATCACATGACCTTGGATCAGATTTTGGTGATGAGACATTAATCACAGTCATGGGTGCAAGAGGTATTCTTTCTATTAATGATAATTCTGATTCGGTTGCAAGTACTAGTTATCTAAATGAGCCTGTAAGTAATGAGAAGAAGAGAATTGAGTTATTCAACATTAAGATGTCATAAAACATACAAAGGTGGAAACTATGTTTGATTGAGGTTCCCAAGAAAACTTAATCTTAGAGTCCTTAGTGCAAAAGTTAGGCCTTGAAACTAAGCCTCATCTGAGTCCATACCCGCTTGGTTGGGTAAGCAATAAATACAAATTGTAGGTCACCAAGCAATGTAGGGCTAGATTTGTTATTTCTTCTAAATTAGTTGATGAGGTAGAATTAGATGTAGTGCCTTTGGACATATGTGGAATCATCTTGGGAAGCCCATATCTATATGACAGAAAGGTTGTTTTCTTTCGGCATGAAAACAAATTCCACCTTACAAAGGATGGGGTAGAGTATATAGTCAAAGTTCATCATACAAAAATTAATGCTAGCCTTGTAAGCATAGGACAAATTAAATGACTAGTTAATTCCAGCCAAGAGTGCATGCCCATGATAGTGAGAGAAAAAGAGGCTGAGATGGATGATGCTTTCAAAGGCTGTAATCTTGATCATAAGAAAGAATTTTTGGAATTGTTTCTGATTATAATGGATTGTTTCAGGAATCGAGAGGATTGCCCCCTAAATGGGAAATCCAACATGAGATCCATTTACAATAGGATGCTCCTTTACCGAATGTTGGCATGTACAGGATGGCTTCTATCGAGATGGAGGAGATCAAGAAATAGGTGTAGGAACTGTTAAATCAGGCAGTCATTAGACCGAGTTCTTCTCCTTGTGGCTCACTGATCATGTTGGTGCCCAAGAAAGATGGCACATGGAGAATATGCATAGATTACAAGGCGCTGAACAAGATCATGGTGAAGAATCGATACCCTCTCCCTCACAATGATGAATTGTTATATCAATTGAAAAATGTTGTTTATTTTACAAAGATGGATTTGTGTAGTGGTTATCACCATGTTAGAATTGGAAAGTAGGATGTTTGGAAGATTGTGTTCAAAACCAAACAGGGGTTGTTTGAATGGATGGTGATTCCATTTGGATTGTGCAACACTCTAGCCATGTTTATGAGGGCAATGAATGATTTATTTAGGCTTTTTCTTAATCATTTTTTTCTTGTATATCTGGACGATATTGTTGTGTACAATAGGACATGGGATGAACATGTGTGTCATCTAAAGAAAGTGCTTGATGTTTTGAAAAGTGAAAAGTTGTATTTGAAACTATCAAAGTGTGAGTTTGGGAAGACTTCTCTAATTTATTTAGGCCACATTATTGACAATGGACAATTGAAGATAGATCCCTCTAAAGTGGAGGAAATTATGAATTGGCTTGAGCCCACGATGGTTACAGAGGTTCAAAGTTTTCTAGGCGTGGTACAATATTGGAGATGGTTTATTATGAACTTCTTAGTTATTGTAGCCACCTCGCACGCATTGACTAGTGTGAAGTAGGCCTTTTAGTGGAGAATAAAAAAATAGAAATCCTTTGACACACTGAAGGATAAGATCAGCACAGCACCAGTGCTAGCCTTACCAGACCTTCAACAACCTTTTAAATTGAAATAGATGCCAGCGGATATGCCATGGAAACTAAATTGATGCAGCAAAGAAAGCTTGTATGCTACCATTTAGAGACTTTCTCCTAAGATGTTGTGAATTATCCCATGTATGACAGGGAGTTGTATGCCTTGGTCCAAAGTGTAAAGAAGTTGAAACACTATCTGATCGACAAGGAGACCATCATCCATATGGATCATCATCCTTTGTAGTATCTTCAGTCACAGACCAAGATTCAACAAGCTCATTACTTCAGATGGATGGGATTCCTCCAATGGTTTCATTTGGTGATAAGATACAAGAAGGGCGCCAACAACAAAGTAGCAGATATGCTTCCTCACCCTCCTATTTCTACATCTATAGTTTTGCAAAATGTTTCTTTATTGTTAGAATTTTTTTTGAACAATATGCTAATGATAGTGATTTTAAAGAAATCTATGCAAATCTGACTCGTGGATTGCAAGTGGACAATTATTATTTGCAGGGAAAGCTATTGTACCACCTTGGAAAACTATGCATACCGGTTAATGAAAGGGTTCATGTAATCTTAGAGGCTCATACCTCTCTGGTGTCTGGTCATTTTGGAATTGAGAAAATTTTATGTCATTTGCAGAGGTTTTGTTTTTGGTCTCATATGAAAAACATTGTGACTTGCTTTGTAAAAGGTTGTGTTTTGTGTTTTGTTTCAAAGCCCTCTAATAGAAAACTTAGGCTCTACACAACCTCCCTATTCCTAGTCGGCCATGGGAAAGTGTGTCCATGGACTTTGTAGGAGGTTTTCCTATGTCTAGGAAAGGTCACGACTATTTGTATGTCGTTGTGGATCGGTTTAGTAAAATGTGTATTTTAATGCCTTGAAAAAGCAAGGCACTGCTGAGTAGACTGCTTTTCTTTTCTTTCAACATGTTTGGGTCCATTTTGGGTTGCCCACATCTATTGTGTTAGATCTGGACTCTCACTTTCTTGGGTAGTTTTGGACTAGCTTGTGGAGAATGATGGACACTAAGCTAAAAAGAAGTATGACATTCCATCCATAGACCAATGGATTGACAAAGGTTTTCAACCACACCATGGTACACTTGTTGTGAGGCTATTGTGGGAAACATCCCAAGTTATTGGATGAATAACTTCCTTATGTGCAACATTCATACAATCGAGCAGCACATCCATCTACATAAAGCTCACCATTTGATACATGTTTTAGCTATCTACCTAGGGATACCTTGGACATGGTCTTTGGGAAAGAGGAGGATAGCAATGGACAAGATGATAGGGATAAAGCACAAAATTTCATTCAGCGTATACAGGTGATTCATCAGGTAGTATAGGAGTAGTTGGAGAAGAGTCAAGCTTGGTATAAAGCTCGACATGATAAGCGCTGAGTTGACCATCAGTTTCAAGTCGGGGACAAGGTATGGCTCCACATCAGCAAGGATAGAATGAAGGGAGAAGGGAAGAAGTTGAGACCTATCTGATATGGCCCCTTCACCATATTGGCAAACATTGGAGACAATGCTTTTCATATTGACTTTCCTACTTATATGCAAATGTACTCAGTAGTAAATGTTGAAAAACTAAAGCTTTATGAACCTCCATTGATTATGGATATCGAAAAGGTTGCATAAATTCCTACAGTGGATGATTTTGCACTAGAGTATCTAGATAAGTTTCCCGAAGATATCATTCTTGACAGGAAAACCAGAACTTCAAAATGGGGAGATATGGAGTACTTTCATGTTGGCTTCAAAGGAATGCATTTGAGTAAAGCTCAATAGATGGAGAAAGAGAAAGTGAGGGAGCAATTTCCTCACTTGCCAATTGACTGAAAAGGTTTTTGGTGGTCCAAAATCTCTTAGTGGGGAGGATTAATCTAGGAGGAACCTGCAGGATTGATCCAGTAGGAACCCAGAGGATTGATCTAGATGGATCTTCAGAAAAGTACCAGTGGCATGGTAAAAGGCTTAAAACTCAAAGTGGCTAAATCTGGATAAACTTAGCATCGGATCAGAGTGCTCATCATCCTAATTCCAATGGTGCGAACGACACTCAAAATCCAAGTCCAGATGATGAAGTTAGAGAAAGTTAAAGTTTGAGTTTAACTTTTCCAAGTGGCAGGAGAAGATGGCATGGAAAAAGTCTCAGCGAATGAGGGAGCACCACGTGGCAGGTTGCCACTGGGTCCTGCATATCGCATATCGGTGCAAGAGGAAGAAGTGGCTTAAGGATTGGCCCCAACAGGGTTCCAGCTATGATTGCAATATTGCATATCGCAAGTCGGAGGTGGAACAAGTATACAAATCAGCCCTAGCAGAGTCCAGTTACGATGCGATAAATATCGTAATCATAGCTTGCACGAGGGGAGCAGTAGCATGGAGTGACACCCCGACCCATGTCGATCGTGATTTGTAGGGAGGATCTGGACCCGATATGTTATATGTTGTGGTTTATAAATCTCGTTGGGTCTGCCATATCGTAGAGCGCTGAAGTTGGGTTGATACGTTGATGGGTTCCACGCCGATTATGATTTGTAGAGAGGATCCAGACCTGATATGTTATATGTTGTGGTTTATAAATCTTGAGGGGTCTGCCATATCTTAGAGCACTGAATTTGGGTTGATACGCCGATGGGTTCCACACCGATTGTGATTTATGGGGAGGAGCCATACGCCATATATTATATATTATGCTCTATAAGCCAGCGGGTCCATATATCGCAAAAGTGTATGTTGTATTGGATTTGGATTGTTCGCTGATAGTTAAAAGCACTGATAGACATGCCACCAGACCTTAAGCACGGTTAATGGGTTTGCTATGTTTAAAAAAGCTTTCACTATTGTTACAAGGTTGTTGCCATATAACCTTTCGGCTTGATCCTGCCTGCCTAAACTTGGTTATTATGTTAAAACTACCATGGTTTTGAGGGATGCCACCATGCTTATATATATGACTATTGTGTCAGCAAAAGGCATGGGGAGTCAGCAGATAGTTCATAGGCACACACATGCAGCATACCTTTACCTTGGCAGCAGGTCAGACCTCGCCTTGAGCAGCAGGGAGGTTCCAAGAGGTTGCAGAAGGCCCGATTATCCAAATTGGGAGTTTGGATAGGCGTTTTTGCACTATTGTTTGCCAAGAGTTCATTGATACTATCTGTTTCTAAATCTGGGCTCTCCATTCTCTTCCCATCTTTCAACTTAGAGGTATAGGGTTGTAATTTCTTGTTGCTTGTACTTTTATCTCTTTTATGCCACTAATTGAATGAATGCCTCCCCACTATTGATTAGGGCTTGGAGATGTAGTCCAAATTGGATGAACATCATAATCAACTCATTGTTTCATGGTTTTTGAATTCTTCTGATTATTTCCACATTGTTTACGTGCTTTTAAGTTCCATGGTTAATTAACTCTATTATATGTAATTCTGATGCATCTGTAAGTAAAATATCTTGGATCAGTAAGTAGGGCTGAAATAGGAAATTTTCTTAACAATTTCAAAATAGATATTTTGGGTAGTCTTAGTGAACAAATAAATACCCTTAAAATACAAAAATAAGAAAAAGGCTGAAAATGTTGCATTATCTATCTCTTGTCCAAAATGTAGAAAGAAGCATGCCTTGAGAGAATGCCCCATTGACTTAAAATGTGTACAAAACATGTGATATGTGTGCAGGAAATCATGATACAAAGGAACACCCTTCAATACCAGGTCTTAAAGTTGTCTATCAAGAGGAAGTAATGCCAAATCATGTAGAACACCTTTTTTTGTTGCTAAGAGACCATGGAAAAATCCACAACCAAATATGACTCAAGGTTTCAACACTAAAACATATGAACAACCACCACAAAGTAATTGGGATGCACCCATGCCTTGGAAACCTTGGGCACATGGATGGAAAAATCCTTATGGAAAGTATCCTCAATATCCTCAATTTCAACAACCTTATCCTGTTTTTCCACCACAATATTTTCCTCATCTTGTTGAACCCTCTCAACCTCAAAATCCAAACCCAAAAGCTTCATTACCATTTCCACAAAAGCCAAATCAATTGCCTGCTCAGCCACTTCCAAATCCAAATAATAAAAACTCACAGCCTATTTACAACATAAAAGGGAAGAATTTCCAAACTTACATGATAACTCCATTAGATCTAAACAACGTCCAACTTAGATTTGGTAGAGTATTGGAAAAGAAGTCACCATCTGTTGTTATCCAAAAATCTGAGAAGGGTGACCTCTTTGAGAAAGAGACATCTATTCATCAAGAATAAAATCATCAAAAACATACCAATATTGTACATTCTAATGATACTCCAATAAACTCAACTCCCATTATAGAACAACCTTAAGTTTCTGTTCAAAATCCGCTTTGCCTGAAAGATTGAAAATTGACAAAGGGGTAGAAAACGAGATTGTGTTTTCTTATTATGATATGATAGATGAACTAAAGAATGTTTGTATACAAATTCCTTTGTTACAAGTTATCAAAGAAATACCAATATTTTCAAAGACAATCAGGGAGTTTAGTATTAAAAAACTAGGAAGAAAAAGAAAAGAAGTTAAAAGAATCTAGTTAGTTGGGAAAATTGCAGATATCATGATAGGAAAAACAATAGTTCATAAATATCTAGATCAAGGAAGTCCCATTGTGAAAATGCACATTAATGGCATTGAGATTCCAAATACATTGATTGATTTAGGAGCATGGCGTTGAGATTCCAAATACATTGATTGATTTAGGAGCATGGCGTTGAGATTCCAAATACATTGATTGATTTAGGAGAAACCATAAATATCAGGAGTAAACCAACTATGAATCAATTGAAACTTCCTAATATTCAATATACACCTACACTATTGTAATTAGCAGATAGATCTATTATTAAACTTGAAGGTGTGCTAGAAGATGTATTTGTATCCTTAGATTCTTGGGAATATCTTGTTGAATTTGTGATCTTGACACCCCATTGATTTTAGCTAGACATTGGTTAGCTACAACTAATGGTTTTATAAGTTGTAGATTTCAATTTCCAATTAGTGTGATTATAGAATTAATTTCTCTTTTTCTGTCCGCGTGATTTAGATTTAATTTCATTATTTAGTTAAGAAAGTGTGATATTTATTTTAAGAAAAGTGCGATATTTATTTTTTCAAGTGTGATATTTTTTTTGAGCAAGTGTGATAATTCTAGTTTCATATTTATTTCAAGGAAGTGTGATAATTCTAGTTTTATATTTATTTTAAGCAAGTGTGATAAAATTAGTTTCATTTCTGTTAATTATGACATATTTACTTTCATGTAAGAGTGATAGTTGTTATAGAAAACAATAGGCATCTCGATATCTCAATTTAATCTAGTAATGACTTGAATAATAAAGACTTCTAGTACATACGGTGCACATACACTTCATTAGTATACTAGCCCTGGTCGATAATTTATGTTGTAATTTAACATAAATTATATTACCAAACAATCTCCCTCTTCTATGCATATGGGTACTTGTAAGGCCTAATATTAGGTGGTACACTTCCATGTTGCAAATGGATAACATCGTCATGAGCTCGAGTAGGTTGAATACCCTTAGGCATCATACATTGGAATGATTGTTGATAACTTTTTAGAGATCCACTAGAATATATGATATGGATGTTTGAAAATCTAATGAACATATTTTGTAGTTACACCATGGTATCCCTTTTTTCACTAATTTTTCCATAATTTTATATATTATCACTTTAGAGGGTTTCCATTGGATGTCTATAAGCTTAATTTCCTTTCCTTTTGAGGAAAATATCATTGAAAGATATTTAAAATTAAGGGCCATTGTTTTCAATGATTGTAACCATTGGACCCAAAATCATTAACATTGAAACCACCCATTTGGATTTCTATCTTGGGACTACCCAATAAATACTCCCCCATATTCAACTTAATACTATAGCACTTCCCTGAACAATTTATAGTACCTCCATCTTCAATCATTTCTTGAAATTCTAGTGTTGGATGTACAAAATAGTTAGGAAGATTTTCCAATTTGTAATTGATGAATATATGCACACTACCTATAGTATTATCTTTTTATTTTTTATATATCCTTTTATCTTGATGGTTTGTGGATTACTGATGCTAGCCAATGCATGATAAGCTATTATTGGAGTAGTCTCTTCTAAGTCTAAATCTTGTGATGCTTCCACTTCTTGATCTTATTCATCTTAAGTCTATGTAGAAAATTTATTCTCACCACATTTATGACCCTTATTGTACTTGTTATCACATTTGAAACATAATCCCTTTTCTCTTCTTTCATCCATTTCTTGAGGTGTCAACCCTGTTGGTTTAGGAGAGGGGGCATGATGTTCTATATTGTTATTATTGACCAATTTTCTAGTAGCCATATTATTACTTTCAACTATCCTCGATAGATTGAAATGATTCTCTAGGGATTTAGGTTCAAAGAGATGAACCTCATGTTGGATGTGTTCCTTTAAAGTTTACATGAAGAGCTCTAAATAATTATCCTCTAGAATATTCTTTACGCTAAGACCATTGGAATTATTGAATGTGCTTTATATATGAACCTTTTGGTCAAATATTTACCAATCAACTAAATACTATATTGATTTAATATCCCATAATGTGATATCAATTCTTCTACAAAAATGAGCCATGATACAATATAATCCTTTATTCTTTATCAAAGCCATTGATACCATACATGCTGATATTTTTCTAAAAACATAGCTACAATATTTACCATTTGTAAGGCTACCACTTGGTGTAGATCAAAGTATTTCTTCATTGGAATATTCATTTTATAAGATAATTACCATCAAACTTCCTCATATCGGTCTTCAAAATGTAGTAGTTGCTTGGTGCTAACTTGAAGCCATGATGATGTGGACCTTTTAGTGAAAAAACATGATTGTGGTTTAGTGATTCAATATTTGTTCTCTTCAATTGTGATAAAATACTTCACATAGTTGATTGAGTGCTAAAATAATTGTTCCCCTTATTATCATACCTCCTTGGATCTCAATATCCCTTTTAGGAAGCCTCTCCAAGAGAATATTTTCCATGGTATTTATGGAATTTTGTATCTCTTCCTTATCTTCATTCATATTTTTTTCTATTTCATCCATCATTTCAATTTTAGGGTTTTCTTGAAAACCTTACAAATCCACACTTTTCAGAAAACTACCGTCAATTTCATTAGCTTTCTCTTCTAATTTGGAGAACCTAAATTCTAAGTCTTCACTTTCTTCATGATTCATGGATGAGTCTTTAGGAGGTTTTATTGATGTAGTAGCTTTCTTTGGAGGCATTGTAATGGTACCCTTATTTATCACTACTTTCAATCACCATAAAAAAATGGATCTTCTAATCAAAAGTTATGTCACTTGTAACTTACATACCTTTTAACCTTTATTTAGAGAATATCTAAATGGTTGAAATTTCTCTTGATATATCTTTGATATTTGAGCTCTAAAATTTTAGTACTTCGATTTGTCTTCTCTATAATTCCATAGGTCTAACCATAATTTTATGCACTAAGTGAAAGTTATGGTAAGTTTTCCAACACTTGATATTTTGCCTCTTCCCAAGAGAAAAATTATATGGCATATCATCAACTTATCTAAAAATTATTCTCAAATTTTACCTGATTTATTTCATTATGTATCCTCAATTCTGTTAAATTTCAGAATCTAAATTATCCTAGAAAAATGCCATGATCACTTATTTGAAATTGATTTAAGGACCATTCAAAAACCCTAAATTCCATAAGGTATATATTGGACATTATGGTGCACCATAATTTTTTTTTTTATTATTAGATGTACCTTATGTTTCCTTCTCAATGTCCTCAAAATTTCACATTCTAAAACAACTAATTAAAAAAATATGGCAAAAATTCTAAGATGACTCATTTGAAATAGATTTTAGGATCAATGACCAACCCTAACTTCCAAAGCATATATCTTAAAAAGCATAATGAGCCAAAGCATGAGATTCTAACAAGATGTTCCTTGAGATATCTTTTTAATATTCCCAAAGTTTCACTATTTGAAACATCCCATAGACGAAGTTATAATGCTAATTCTAGGATACATGTTTCAAGCAACAAAATCCTAGGTTCATATGCTTTGATACCAAATGTTATGAAACTCGTTCCTTAAAAATGACAAGAAACCAATAACCATAGTCCAATTTTAGGAAAAAGATTCCTTTTACAATGAATATGATGTATAAGAAAATATTTGATGATCCTAAGATTAAGTCTCCTTAGTATAGATATAAGAGACAAAGGGTACAATGGAAGGTTCTATTCAACCTAACAATATAACAATAGAAATGTAATAAATCAATATATAGGGCTTAATAAGGGGTTTTAGAGTTAACATAAATATTTTTATAATATTTAAAATATTTTTATAAAGCCATTGGTTGAAGCCTATTTTGTTAAACTAAGTGGTATGCTTTGGCTTCAAGCCCTTGCAATTATGGGTGGGGGTGTCTTTGATATGTAGTTTCACCTACCAAACCTCCAAAATGTTGTGCTTGTGGGGGGGGAGATGGAACCTAAGGTATTTTGAATATAGTAACAAGTGACAACCAGTAGAGGGATCGAGTACCATCAAGTGGTTGATTAATGAAGCCATGAATTGTATAATCAACTAAGTAGTTGGGATCACTTGAATAGTCAAGATGATTCAGGTAGTTCAATAGCTAATGAAAAATGAATTGATTAGGAAAGTAAACTAGGCAATATAAAATAGTAGATTTCATAGAAATGATTGGAAGTATTGACACTTGTTTAAGGACATAATCTTCTACAACCTAAGGGAATTGGATAGGTTTGGAAACTATAAATAAAGGACTGTATGAGTTGAATAATCATGGTTAGTAGAATGGAAGAATCATGAGTGAAATAATATCTATCATGCAATGATGAATTATCTCAGCATCATTCCTCATGATGTTTCAATTGCAATATGTTATACTTAAGTGTTGTAGCAATGTCTTCATACACCATCCATAATCTTGAAACATAATTACTATTTCATTTATTTTATTTATATTCTATTATATGTTCTATATTAAGGTTTATTCCCTAACATTATCTATCCATGGAACATTTCAAAAGAATCCACAAAGCCAAATTTGCATCCCTCCCTCTTGTTTATGCCTTGACCTCATGCATATTCAAATTAATAAAATACTTATAAGTTTAAAAATCATTATACTTTTTGTATCTTGATCTCATACACACAGATTTATATATAAGTGAAAAAATTATTGTAGAGTCCATTTATTTATGGTATTAGCTTCGTGAAATCATTTTATATACTAACATTAAATACGATAAAAAATAATCTAGAAAAAGGTAAGAAAGACAAGTTTCAAGAAAAATGTGAATTACACGAAGTGTTTCCCTAGAGTTGAACACTTTTAAACCATCCTAGATCCATCTTAACCCCAGATCTATCAAACGTCAAGAGGGATCCAATATTTCGAGGTGCAAAACCCCTTTTTGAGTGTGAGACCTGAGGAAAGGATTGCACGTCGAGAGATTTCATCCCTCTCTATGCTTGATAGATCTAGGGTTAATATGGATCTAGGCTGGTTAAATAATACTATATAATATCTATATTTGTATCTATGTGTCTCTTTTGTATTCCCTCTCTCTATCTCAGCCCACAAAAATACATAATCTCTCTCTAATCTATATATCTCTCTCTCCCTCCTTTCTCTCCCTCTCTCTCTCTTCCCATTTTCTCTATCTCTCTCTTCCCCTTCTCTCCCTTTCTCTCTTCTCTCATGCTCTCACTCTCTCTCCATTTCTCCCTTATCAATCCCTCTCTCTCTCTTCCCCTTCTCTCCCTCTCTCTCTTTCCTCATGCTCTCCTCTCTCACTCTCTCTCCATTTCTCCCTTATCACTCCCTCTCTCTCTCTCTCTCCACCTTTCCCCTTCTATGTATTTCTTCTTCCCTCCCCCTCTCTCCCCCTCCAACTCCACTCTCTCAATTTCTCTCTCTTGAGTCCTCTCTTTCTATTCCTTCCTCTCTCTCCCTTTCTCTCCCACTTCCCTTTGTCTCTTCCCCCATATCTCTCTCTCTTCCCTCCAACTCTGTCACTATCCCCTCCCTCTCTCCTTCTCTCTCTCCCCTCCATCTTTGTGTCTCCCTCTCTCTCTCTCTATCCAACTTTGTCACTATCCCCCTCCCTCTCTCCAACTTTGTCACTATATCCCTCTCTCTCTC